>ML778650.1:711712-752001 GCA_009831015.1 Picea engelmannii | reverse complement strand
CCAACATGTGCATCTACCAATATGCCAACATGTGCATCTGCCAACATGCCAAACAATGTGCAAATACCATCCATGAGTGTACCATCATACATCATTACTTGCACCAAGCAAGTATATCAACCATGCGTCAATAAGCTAAGATTGATATCAATCGTCAATGGGCTACACATTGAGACATGTAGATTGATAGTCATTGTGTACATCATTGGGGAATCTTAGCTTATTGACGCATGGTTGATATACTTTCTTGGTGCAAGTAATGATGTATGATGGTACACTCATGGATGATATTAATAAAATATAATAATTGTAATTTTAGTAAACAATTATATTATAACTTTGTCTTGTAATTTTTGAATAATAAAAATTTAAAAAATAACATTATTGTTACATCATCATCATTGTTATTAGTGAATAATTATGTTATAATGTTATTATTATAAAAATATGAAAAATACATAAATATTCAAATCACAATCATTCCACTCATCATATTTAAGTATTTTTGTTTATAAACATGTTTAATCAACATATTGTATCTTGTTGGAAAACAAACAATTCATCTTGAATAATAGTTAAATACTATATTATATTAATGGTTATAACTTTTTGCAAACACAATACAAATTAAATGCTTTCATAAAAGTTAAGTTAAACATTATATGACAACTGTAAATTTAAATGAGTGATACATATCAAATTTCACTTAAAAACAGAGAAATCATTAACAATGTTCATTATTATCATACTCATAATACATTTTATAAATCAAACAAGAACTACAACATTATATGAAAAACATAATATACATGAGTGATGTACATATGAATATACATGTCAAACATACATCTCAACAAAATCTACAATAAAAATTTCACATATAGATCTCAAATCAAATATAAACAATCAATATAAATTTCAATCGATACCACTACTAGCTAGGTCCACCACCAGAGCTAGGTGCATCAATGTCTCTACTACCAGAGGTAGAGCCTCTATCAAGAAAAACTATTTCATAAATAAATGTAAAAAAAAACGCACTATCAATTGTCTCTATATCAATATTATGAATATGTGCAACAGTACCAAATGTGAACCTAGTGTCCAAAGTGTAAAAATCTTGTGAGATGTGGAGGAAGAGGAGGAGGAGGGGGATCAGTGGATGATGATAGATGTGGACTAGGAGACAGAAAATGATTGGTGGATGGTGACACAAGGAGGAGGGGGAGGATCAGTAGACTATGGTGAGACATGTGGAGGAGAAATAGGAGGAGAATCAGATGTGGGTGTAGTTTTGGACGCATGTGGAGGGGATGCAGGAGGAAGAGGAGGAGGATCAGACGTGGATGTAGGTTCAAACACATGTGGAGGGGAAGGAGGAGGAAGAGGAGGAAGATAGTACATGGATGTAGGTTAAAACACATTTGTAGGGGAAGCAAGAGGATCAGTAGATGGTGCAACCAACTCATGTGGAGGAGAATCGGGAGGATGCAAAGGACTATGTGGTGGAGTAGAAGATGTGGATGGATCTACAAATGAGATAGATGTAGTGGGATCATGAGAAGAACCTCTCAATGTCTCAATGATGTTTACAACACCAATAATATGATGCATCAACATCGTCGTGTCATGAGGAAAAATCCTCCATATAGTATAGATAATGGGTGTGGGTACCACTTCGTGACTAGTTATGAGATGGCATAGTTGATCCGCCACCTCTAGTTGGACTCTCTGATCCAAATTGTGTGGCATGTAGGGTATTTGTACTGGAGGCTAGTCCTATGCTTCCTCCATCACCTCAACCTCATGTTGGAGAGGCCCATCCCCAACATATGTGCCAATATCTACAAAACAATAGATAATAATAATAAGATAATTGAAACAAAATGTTATAACAAATTACATGTGCATTAAATAAGACATGAAAATATGAAAAAATATTGATCAAAACATAACAATAATATTACCTCTCTCATATGGTGGCTCCTCTATTGTAAATCATATGTTTGGACATCCTCTCCAATCCATCCATGTGTACAGGTACTCTATAATATCAAGGATAGAATTGTCCTCACTAGCCAATAAATCACATACCTCCCTACCAAATAAAGAAATGGGAAACTCATACTAGCCCCTCTTGGGAATCAACTACCCCAAGTAGGAATTTTGGGTAATAATGGTTGAGTGGCATGGAACCTCTCAAAGAATAGTGTATATAACTCTAATTATAATGGGAAGAATCTTGTCCTAGACAAAATAGCGTGATAGTGATATAATGCACGACAAAATTTCTCAAAAAAATATCCAACCACCTGATCAATCGAGGCCCCTACAATAAATTATCTACATAATACAACATAGAGAAACTAATGCATTGTCCATCAGAGTTATACTCTGGTTGTGTGCATAAGACATATGCACCTAACATCCTCTCTATCAAGTGAATTTATCTGAAGCTAACCACCACAAACTTGGAACTCTGAAGAGGAGTGAACATGCAAACCAACATATCTCTGCACATATGTCAACTGGGTCTCTCCTGCAACACCAAGAGGTAGCACAGGGAAATGGGGAAAATACACCCCCCTCCTAGACATCCCAATGATGAAATAGACATCCTCCTCTGTGGGATGATCTAATAGATTGAAACTGACCATGAACCCTTGTCTCCCATGATCACAATGACGGATCAACTATTGTAATAACAAAGAGTTCCCCCTCAGGAATGTTCCCTCCTGATAAAACTTCAAGTGGCCAAAATCCATCAAAAATTTATGTGTCAGCTATGAAATAGGGTGAGGGAACATCTTCCTCTCCCTCTCTCTTTCCTCTCACTCACGCACAAATGTGTGTGTCTCTGCCTATTGTTGGTGTTGTTGTTTCTACTCATCCTCTCATCATCATCATATCTAATTCACATACAAATATTGTTAGGCACATATGTATAGATAAAATGAATTGAAATTATAAAACAAATACATATATAAATGATGTGTATTTAAAAAATATAAAAGTATTATTTTTTGCAAAACAATCTTAAAAAGAAACTAGTGTGTCAAAAATAGAACATACACACTAACGACGGTGCGCTCTATAATATAAAAAACACTATCGTACAGTGATATTACTAATACACACCAGTGCCACATTTCTTGTCACACCACTAAGTAGTTGTGCGGTATGTCCCATAGAATGCTCCACACCGGATCAGTAGTTTTAACTGCACTGGTTCATTTCATTAACAAAGACACACTGCAATGCTAAAATTTATGGAACACAAAATCCACGGTGCCTTTTTTAAAACCAAAAGCATCGGTGATCACTTTTACCATAGCATTAACATGATTTCTAGTGGTGTGGTGTATTACTAACGCACTGCAAATTAGGCCTAAGATGAATCACGATGTTTATTTTTCAAAACATGTCGTAGTGCGTACATTTAAAGTTTACACATCAGTGCACCATGATTATTGTCGCACTACCATGGATTGTAGTGGTGCATATAATAAGTTGCGCTACTCTAATTTATTATTAAAAATCCACCCAAGTGTCATTGTCTTTATAGCACCAGTGAATTAGTTGAATTGATGGCCACCACTAGGTTAAATTGCATTATCACAACTAAAGCGGTGCAATGTGTTACTATTAATACATTGGTGCCACCGTGATAGTGGAGAACTGATGTTTTGTTATTTAGTGCATTGTAAAGCATAGAGCATCGAGAACGAGGAATCCAATGAGACACCCTATTATGCCAAGTCGGGCAATATATGTCCCAGTGCAGTATTATAAATAGTATGGTGTGTTTGGTTAAAATGGTTGCACCTCTATGTTAAGTTTTATAAAACATTAATTTAGAGTTGTCGTTAATTAAGTGAAATGTATCAGTATGGGTCGGAGCCAATTGTGCACTGGTTGCATGGAATTCTAAAGGACGCACCGCTTTGTTTTTATAATTTATCGTGGTGTTATTACTTGAATGAAATTGATGTGTACATATATATGAGATGCATCGATGGTGGTTCTCACTGTTAATTTAACACAGTATGCACCACTTCAGGGTGATCTGAAGCGTTAAGGAGCACCATGCGAAATTGGAAAAAAAAATGAAAAAATGTCAAATTTCAAGCTAAATTCAAATTTTGATTAGATGAAAATGAAAATAGGAAGGTGATAAACAATTTACCTAGACTCTTATTTCTCAAGGAGGCATGGTTTCACCATTGAGAGGAAATCAAAATTCATGGTAATTTCAAAAATTTGGAAATGTGTGGAATCTACCAATGGAGCTATCCAAGTCAATGTAGAGCACTGAAAACAATGCATCTTTGGAGGGAGTGCACAACGGTGCTTGGTTGAGAGTTTGGAAGGATGAGATGCACTATAAAAATGAAATTTTTTTTGTTAATTTTTTATTTATTTACCCTACTGCAGTGCATGTGACGACAATGAGGTGCATTGGTGCATAATGTTCAATGGAACTGGTGTACTTTATTCGGTGCGTGTAATTTTTATTATAAAGTATGGAAGTTCTTTTGAACATTGACGCACTAGTGATTTATTGTTCATGTATGCACTAGTGCTTAATCAAACTTAAAGCCACATCAATAAAAATTCCTCCACAAAACCTTTGGTTTCCTACCTCTGCTAATAACCTCCACTATAAATAGAGAAGGTATAGATTTTTTCGGGAGATTCCATAAAAACATCTGCAAGAAGGTGTTCTCCTTGTAGTGTGAACATGATGTTATAGAGGAGGAACCAAGTGTGAAGTATTAGCTCCAACATGCTACAACAAGAGCTAATGATCATATGGATCATAGAGTATATGAGGTTTCCCATATGAAGGTAGGAAAAACATAGGATGTTCTCCACCTTAATGGTTCCCATTCAAACTATTACCAATGGAAAAATTCATCTAGCCATAAGGAATAGATGTAGAAGTGACAAAACATATCACCCTATATATGGCATGGGATTCCCTAATATGATCACATTGGGTGTCATCATAATGAGGGGCATTAGGGAGTATGGTGTCTAAATAACCTAATTGGGCATAGATAAGGTCTAACTATTGAGCCTTGATGATGGATACTTCCTCATTTTTGGGCATATTTGACATAACATCCTTAGTTATAATGAGGGGGAGTGATTTCAAAATCCAATTGAGAAAATTGGAATCATATATGATATGTGTGGTAGTAGTTTAACAACATAAAGAAGGACATCAAATCTCTTCTCATACCTAATGGGTGACTTTAAAACAAGGTTAAAAACAATGTCACTGGGGATGAAAATTTAGGATGAGACCTAATGGGTTGATCAATATACCCTTTCACGAAAAAAAATATGAGTGTGTTGAAACAACATAATCTAGTAGAATGGTCAACCATATTGTTTGAGGAATACCATAAGTGAAAGGACATGATGTGAGTGCAAGAATATTCTCTAACATGACATTCCAAATTTGGGATGTTCGAAGGAAGCTTGGTGGTGATGGGATGCCATGCTCGATTATGTTGACTAGGATCATTCATCAACTTAGTCACATCTAGGAGGTTAAGAATAGACATGTGTGAGAGATGACTTGTGCGATTGAAATTGGCATTCATATTTTTGGTGTTGTTGGCATTATTTGCAACCATGTTGGAGGCTATATACATCATTGAATAAAATTCACAATCATTGGACAAGGACAAACTAAATAAGGATAAACTTGACTCATAATATCTCAAATATGATGAACTTGATGGAAAAAACTAGGAGGAGATGGAGGTCGATTGTGTTCAACCCTCACATGGAAAATGGGATAAATTACACGAACAAGGATACTAAGTAAAGGATGAAGTCCCTAAATTCCTCGAGAATGCCTAAGGGATATTAGAGGTGTAACCTTGACTAGGTGTGACTATTCCTCTCAATACCAAAATATATTTTAAGGAAAGTGAAGAACAAACAACAAATTAATTTAATGCAAATAATTACTAAATTGGAACTATGTGCATAGGTGGTGTAAAAAGAGGTTGTAAGGTATTCCAATAAAGTAAATGACTAAAGAAATAATATTTTCCCTAGAAAAATAAAATGACCCACTAACCTAGAAGCTGCTACCACTTAAATAGTTTAAGGATAAAATAAAACTATTCCAAATGCATATTAACAAATGGTAATGAGTTACACCATGATAAAGTGACTGAAGAGATAAACAAGGGCCTTCTAAACACTTAAATTGATGGAAGATGAGGTCCACCAAAACAATGATTGAAGGTGTGGAAGAGATAGTTACAATGAAGGGAACCAGGGGAAAATCCCAGTGATTGATAAGTATCTACCTCAAGTTCCCTCTCATTGTTGAGATTCACCTAGGTGGAAACCTAATCAAAGGCCACTAAGTTACCTCTTCACAAATACATACAATAGTTTATCTTTCCTTCAACTGAAATTAAAAATTGAGGGATCTCTAGTATGAAAGAGTAAGGTGTCTCAATAAAACCTTCGGTCCCAATCTTATAATTATCCACTCTTAGAGAGTGCATTTAATTTCAAATGGGTTTTGAACCATATCTGATAGAAAGGATTTTAATTTCCATAAATTTCAACAACTACATCTCAATGTAGATGAATGTGGTGAATTATTTTGATGCCTGACCCCATAGCCCTAGCCTAACTAAGTTATTGTTTTGGTCCCCAAGTAGCAAATTTTAGTTGGTTGAAATTAATTTTTTTATTTTAAGTCTGAAATTAGTAGTATGAACCAAGTATCTGAATTAAGGTGTGACTTGTATGCACATGAGGTGTGTACAACAAGAAAATATTGCTATAAAAGGAACTAAAAATAAATGTTGGAAATAATACTTGAAAAAATGGAAATATAAATATGCCAAGTAGTAAAGATAAAAGAACTCTTTTTCTTCATTCAAAGGTATAATTTCCTATTCTTATGAAAGCAAACTTTACACAACCAACAAATGGAATCTCATAATACAAACTAGCTAGAAGATAGTGCAATCTATAATGAAAGTGCAAATCTTGAAAAATGAAATAACTATGATTAATACTAAGAACCTAGGGAGATATTTTCTTCGTCTAATCACTTTCCATAAATTAAAACACTTAAAGACTAGAAATTAAACTAGGTTTTAATGTTGAAAAATGCAAGGAAAGATAACTAAAAGTTCCTAAGATTTGCAAAGAAAAGGACAAACTCAAAATGCAAAAGTCATATTCCCTAACTAATTTTTTTGCAATTTTAAGAAAACAAAAAAGGAATAATTAGCCAACTACCTACTTTTGAATCAATGATAAGACTAAAATAGGTCAAATAACCCAAATGGAAACCCTAAAGGAGGAAAATACTAAAGTTATAAAACCCTCTTCCTCATATACAATGTTCTATGGGAAAACTCAACAAATAACATCAATCTACAAATAGACATAGAGGTTCCGAGTATACACACTATAAAATACCAGGATAGAAGCCAAAAAGAAAAATTTTGAAAACTAAAACCCTAGTGTAGAAACAGGTCCAAAACATACATGGGAATGAAAAATACTGGGTAAACTACGTGCATGCAAAGTTTTGAAGGAAAATTTCACTACGATCAAAATCTAAAAACACTAAAAATGACCCTGACTTATGCAAAAAATTAGGGTTATATACCCAAGTTACTGTAAAAACTATGATTATGAAAAGAAAAAGAAAACGAAAACTAAACTACCAAAGGCCCAATGAAGCACACATACAACCAAGAAGGAGATAAGAGTCAACTTCCCTAATGGAGTTTCCAACCTATGTTGGGTATTTTGTTACTAGGGTGTACCAAAATAGCCTACTTAGGAGTTGTGCAACCTATACAATAGAGAAAAGAAAAGAGAAGAAAAAGACAATACACTAGCAAGATTATTCCATATTTTATCCTATTGAATGAATAAATTACAAGTGAAATACAAGCATCTAAGATCTAAAGCATATGAAAAAGTAAAGAATAAAGAATACTTTATTATGCTACTGGAAAAAAAAAGGACTTACAAATAACACCTCAATAATAGTTTGTTGTAGTAAAGTGGGCTCCAAAACCATGGGGTCATTTTCATTTTTGTGTGCTCCAACTCCAAACTTGATGGTAGAAGTGAAATCCCAAATGGTAGAGAAAATATGGCTATGGTGCAAACTTTCTTTGGTGGAATTTTAGTAGCATAAACTTACTTTGGATTGTGAATTAAATGAGTGACCTTGATGGATTTATTAATAGGTGAAATGGTGGACGTTTGTTTAGAGGTAGCTTCAATGTGCACTATCCCAATGCATTAATGAAGTATTATGATATGGATAACTAATGAAGACTAAATCAAACCCAATATTTAGTAATAATAGTTTGATAAGTTCCATACTTTCCCTCTACGTTTTTTTGAGAGGTGTATAGGCATTAATGATCCATAAAAATAATTATTATTTACATTGGGTCTGTAATGCACTTTTTCATAGATTGAATGTGTACTTCATGCACAAAAAAGAGGATAAATGCCACACTATGAATTTTTGGTCAAATTTTGGTTTTGACTTGAATCAATATGACAAGACTAAAGTCACATGATGATGGAAATGAGGGGTAAAGTTACCAAAGTGATATTTTTGGCTGAAAGTGCTCATGACAAAACAAGTGAGCAAAATTAGGTTGATAGCTTATAGTGGCAACTAGAAAAGCCATAATTTAGAAGGAATTAATCTATTTTTTCATACTAAGGACGAGGAGATTTCTTGAGGCCATCGAAGGATTTCTTGAGGTGGTAGACAAGGCTGGAGTCAATTTGAAAAAATATGGGAGGTTGTCCCTTATAAATTTCTTCTTGCAAATACCCATGTAACGAGGTGGATTTGGCATCCATTTGTTGGACCTCCCATTGATATGAAGCTGCAAGGGAAATATCAAACCATATAGAATTCATTTTAGTAACGGAGGAAAAAATTTCATTGTAGTTAATACCTTCTATTTGTAAAAAATATTTAGCTACTAATTGGTCCTTGTGTCTATTAGCATTACCATCTACGGCATACTTAGTCATGTAAACCCATTTTCATCTAGAAAGTTTTATTCCTTTCTAAAGAGGGACTATATGCTAAGCATCATTCACCATCAAGGAATGGAATTTTTTTTCATGGATGCATGCCATGTTGGATGGATACAACCTTATTTAATTTTTTGTGGATTTGGTGTCTCTAGAACTTGAGTTAAAAGACAACAAACTTGTTGGAATTATGAATGTGTTGGGAATTTATTAGAAGGATCATGTGACTATATAACCAATTGTAACACACCCAAACCCCTAACCCTCCCTTAGGCTAGTGAGGTGTCAAAATTTCCTCTCCCTCAACCTAAATCCTTCCTCTAAATGGATCACATCGATGGAATCTACTCATCAAGAGCTTTCCAACAACTGTCATCATTCTCAAAACCGAGCCCGGGATCAAAATTTATGGCCTTTTGAAGTTTCCAGGCCTTCTTTCACCATATCTACCTCATTGCCATGTGGCTCCATGCCACTCGTGTCATTCAATGTGGCACTGATGTGGAAAAACATGGAATCCCCTAATGTGGCACACCCCGACCAATGGATGATGAACACATAGAAATTTCAATGGTGGGATTTGAGAGGCAGATGTTATGCCCTACGGGGTATTGGGACCCTACAGATCCAACAACAATCACCACCAACTTTCCAAGTGGTTGATATTATGGTGGTTTGATCCCCGAGCCATACCACACTCGGAACATACACCCACCAAGGACCTTGTATCACCAGGAACGTAGATCTATCGGACACCACATTCCACTGGGTACCAATCCCTCGGCTAACTCAACTCACTGGATTCCTCACTTCACTGGGTGTCTCATCCCACTGGGCATTGGGCCCCCAAGTTAAATCATACATGCTCAAAGTTTGGATGCTTGATCCGGTGATCTAGTTGGCATCAAGGACACATGGTCCTATGCGGAATTCCACCTGACATGTCACCTTATACTCTAACTAAACACTAAACTAACATGGAATGATGACATGGTTGTTGATTTCATCATGCCCACCAGCCTCGTAAATAAATTTATGTTGGAACTGTGATTAACCTTAACACATGGCACATTATCCTTATGACATGTGGACCAACCATAGTGTAGCACATGGACTGATGTGGCACTAGATGTCATTACATGGCATAAGGGTTTCTCTTTGCTCAGGTACTAATACTTGTCTACCTCTCATTATCTTAGCTATGTCATGCCGAAATTATCAACATGTTCCCCAATCCTTCCTCCCTCTCATACCCTCATAAAGGAAGGGATCGGAACCCTTCATGGAACCTTGCCCAATCAGGCACTGGGATATTTGGAAAACACAAAGGGAATATGGGATTAGGAAAACTCCAAGGCTTTGGTACCCTGGGGAATTGATCTCCCTCCTGCACTTACTATGAAATATCAACAACTGAGATTGCTCAACACTCAGATCTGACAGTTGAGGTTTAAGGTGCTAAACCAAAGTTCCATATCTGACAAGGTCCATACTCAACGCATCCACAAATCAATAGTCGGCATGTATCATCCTCTAGGAAAGTTGGCTGCCACATGGGAATGTTACATAAAGATGATGTCACTTACACATGTATTAACCTCCTTGGCTCATAATATTTACAAAGGAGAGGAAGGGTGGAACCCTACCCTGAAACCCTGACCCACCGGACACTGGGAGATTAGAGAAACACAAGAAAAAACTGGCTTGGTAGAACTCCTGTAATCTAGGGTCCAGTTACCCTCTCTTGACAAGGATAAAAAATGGAGGAATGACGATCCCCTGATCCAACGATTAAGGTGTAAGGATTCCCATTTGAGGGTTTTACACCCAACATGGCCAACACTTGACCCACACCAAAATGACATCGACATATGTCATCCTCCATGGATTTATGGTCGTCTCACTAGATCAAATTGTCATGATGACATCATCCCCTCTCTCTCCTCGGTTATAAATTAAAGGTATGGAGTTGTGTGTGGGAACTCTGCCCCACTCGGTATTGGGTATTTAACAAGGCCATTGGACTCAAGTCCTTCCATTAATCTAGGGATCCGATAACCCAGTTAATCTAGGGCTCCTACCACTGGTTCCATTTCTCTTATGAAGATCGGACAACTGATGCTCATCCTCCCCACCGATCCAATGACCATCGTGTCTCGTCAAATCCAATAGGAATTTAAATGGGTTAAGGTTAACCTGTATGGATCTTGTTGATCAAGATTTTATGAGCAGAACTAAATGAATACAAATTATTATTAAAATATGCTTAACAAATAATAACATATATACAATAAAATTGGTTTCTATTCAATGGGGAAATAAGTTGAAACTGTAAAATGTAGTGGAAAACAAGCTTGCTAGAATGGTGGTGACCTATCTCTAAGAAGAGATGTGACGGTTACACTCATTCGTAAGAAGATCCTTACAATGAGACTCTGAAGGCATTTTTACAATAAACATGAATGTCAAAAACCCTAGACATCCAAAAACCTAACCCTAGGAGATGAAGCACCAAAAGTCATGTGGGGCTCGTTTGGGTAAGTTAGTACATCAACTTCCTGGGGTCGTAACTTTTTCATATGATCTTCGTTTTAGGTGCACAATAGCCCATTGGAAAGTTCTATTCGAGGACTACACATGTTTTCGTAAAACTCCATTTATATTTTAGTTATGGAGAGCCCTAAAAACGTTGTTTAGGGCCTCAAAACGGCATCGGAAGTCAAGGACCCAAAAACTAGGAAAAAACTGCCAAACTAGAAAAATGCCAAAATGAGCCAGTTGGAATAGGTGGGAGACCACCGAAATCCATCTGTATCACTAGTGGCTTCATGAAGTTAGTTACGTTGCTGGCTGAATTCCTAGTTCTCAACGAACGGTCAAGATTGGTTCTCCAATCTGGATCGACGACTACTCTTCCTCTTCTATTAACAGGGATATCAATGAAATAAGGTTTCTTGAAGACAAGAAACCATGAGGGTGATTTAAAAATTACAGGGAACATACTACCATGTGCTCCTTACCTATTTTTTGAGTTCATCAATCTCTACTCGGATTCCCTTTAAATCCCATCCTCATAGGTTAAATACCCAAGGAAATTAAGGTACAAAAAATCAACTATGAGTTACATATTCAAATAGATCTCTTCATGTATTGCTCACCACAAGAAAAAATAACTAGTAAGGATTACAACATGTAAAGAGAAATATTACACCCATTCTTTTTATCTCTCTCAGATTTAGTCATAGACCATGCAGTTCCAGAATTGGTACAAGCATTACAGTGAATTATTTTTACTAGTCATGGAAATTGAATCATTCCTTTCAACTCAGAAATGACATCCATTTATCTCATACAGACTATAATTGAGAACATAAGTCAGATTAAAACCATTGATTTAAATTCAATGAACATGTAACGAATACTTATCTTTTCAATGATGAATTTAACTAGCCAATTGATTGTGGGTGAGTGCCTTTCCACCCAACCGTAATCTCAGATGCACTCTAGCCACCCCCGTGCCAAGCCATGATACCACCAAGGAATCTCTTTGGTTCTCAGTATTTTTATTTTCTCTAAAAAATCTTGTATGTCTTCCCATGCACACATGGGTTCTCTATCATTCAGTATCCTTTGCTCATGCATTCCCCTAATCAAAATTGTCTCTTCCCCTACACACCATTGTTTGTATTCCTTTGCCTCCCATGAAGGTTCTCGACCTTTCCTTCTTCCCTTATGTTAGAAGGAACTCGTGGGCCAACCTGGGGACTACAAATGGGTACTATGTTGTAGTTCTATATGATAGCTTCTATTGTCCTAGCTAGGTCTTCCATGCTTCCATTCATTGAGGGTGGTTCATTTTCTAACAACCAATCCTCCCTCATTAACGAATTTGTTTTTAAATCGGGGAAAAGGGGAAATAACTTATTATTTACAAAATAAAGAACTTAGTAGGAGGCTTGGGTTCTCCTAGCATAATGAAACCCCCTTTTAGGCTCCCTCTCTCTTTTTTTCTAGTGGTATCATGGCTAGTACTTTTAAGGCTTCACCCTTCAATTAGTTGCTTGGCTTCTATATTACGCAATAATACATTTTCATTTTTTGCAATCCATAGCATGGAAATATTATCTCTATGTCAAGATAGTCATTATTAATCATGCTTAATTAAAAATTAATTCAGGGGGTTAAAATGGGGTTTTACATCCCCCCCCTTAAATAAGAACATTTTCCTTGGTGTTCTCTACATCTCAGAAAAACCTGCCATGCTTTCATCTTTCGACCACTTCAACAATGTACCATTTTTCCTAACACTCTGGTCTATTTATAGACCCCTAGAATTCCAACACATGTCTAAAACAAATATCAAACAACATGCATACTAAAACCAATTCAATGCATAAATATCCATTGTTGCTCAAAATTCAGAAGGAAATGTACATATCAGCACAATACTTATCTATGCAATTCATGGATCTGCATCCATATGGCTAACAAATTTACTCGTCTCACTCTTTTTCCTTTGACATATTCATTATGATCATGACCTTAATCAATACATAACAAGAGTTATTGAAATCCCCTCTTCCTTTTGGTTACTCACCTTCTAGGCTCAAGCATCCCCTTCTCTATTGTACAGTCCCTCGGGCGATCCATCTTTCCTGCCAAGGCTTTATAACATGGCAAGAGTTTCAGAGACTTCACTGAATCTTACAATCGAGGCATCCCTCAATCCCTCTCTATCAAGGCATCCCACAGGCCCATTTTAACACAACACAACCATATCAAGTCAATTATAGCATACAAGGTCTTCATGTCACAATAGTGGCCCATTTTTCTATGTTTCTCCTTCTTAGAATCCTTCATTTGTCACTCTAGGAAAGATATATCATATCACCTGTATCGCATTCATACAGTAACCATGAGATACTATCATCAATTTCAATCACAATTATTTCAATCTACTTCCCACGGGTTTCAAATTCCACTTATAAATTTTTAGAGTTGTTCCTTATAGGAACCATATTCGGCAAGTATGGGACTTCCTTCTCATAATAGTCTGGATTTATTTTAGAATTAGCATACATTGGTCTTCCTTATGGGCTTATATTGCTACCATATCCAAGACCATTCTTCCTACAATTTCAATCTTCACACAACTAAACAAATTGTTAGTTATCATGCACATTACAATTTCATTGCACACTTGCGGTGGCTCACAAACAGTTTTAAAAATTGTGCATACTAACAATTAAATCACCTTTATATATCATCCCTATGAGATAAAAGGAAATTGTCATTCCTTACTTAATATCATTTAGCATGCCTAATTTCTCATATGGAAATCACTTCTCATATGAATTTAAACCAATGTACCCATTCCCATGGCCACATTCACATAATTATCTTTGCATTGCTTCTGGAATGCCACATACTCATGTCAGAAATTCCACCATGGTGATTTGGAACTCATCCAAATTATCACCTCATGGCCACCTTATTCACATTCATTATTACATTAGGAATGTGCTTCTTTCTTTCAGTTGATCATGACCTCAAATCAGCATACATTATATGAAATTAAAATTTCACATGAATGTATTCTTTCTTTGTTGGTAACAAGTGTGCCAATATTCATGGCCACCCAATTCCTCTCTCTACCATTTTTTCCACTCTGTTGGAATATTGGAAAGTCCTTCTTCCATAATGGCTAGTCCAATGCATGCTCTCTTTCATACAACATTCATCTCCTCAATGTGTTTAACCAATGTGTTTTTTATGAGCACTTATATCCGTACTCATTCATGATTAATCAATGCATTCATGACATATTCGTGCATGAATTTTATGCAAGGATTTTATCATCCTTGACTGTCAAATATTGCTCCCTTTATCAATCATATTCTCTTGTCTTGAATCATGCCCTTCTTGGGTGTCAATGACATTTATATAGTCAATCAAATTCATAAATATATCATCAAAGTACAAAACAATTCAAAAGTGATGCTTACACAATCCCTTTCAATTCTCATGTCATATGGGCATGAAAATTGTATACATGTCCTGGCTTCCAACAATCCTTCTGATGTTACCTCATAACTGGTGCTTCATGGGAACTCCTAAGGTCCATTCACCAATTATTTAATAAACAAATTTCTTGTATTTATTCTTTTCTTGAGGTTGTCCACCATTGGAAGTTGTCTTCCCCAACAACCCCAATATTTTCCTACACATATCATGCACCATCACATTCACAATTATATCATTTGTCATGTTAAATCAAAATGCATGTACCATAGCATTTTCTAAATCAACAAACATTTATCATGTATGTCCCAACATATCTATATGCACCCTTTCACATTGTCCTCAATGTTTTCATGAGTGTAAACACAAAAATATTTCAGTTGTTTTGCTAGTACACAACCATCAACATTTTAAGCCTGACATACTTACACATAACAACCCATCCAATTTATTACTCTAGAGAAATGCAATAAACATCAAGAAAGGATTCAAGGGACTCTCCCCTTTTCAGCTCCTATGTACAGTATGGAATTCTCAACATAGTTGAGTCATATCCATGACCTATCTTCCATGCACAACATGGATTTAACTAAATCATTCATTCAAACATCCTCATTATTTCATTTTTTTCACAATTTTTCTTTTAAACAATTATAATTATGCTAAAATATTAGAATTTAGAATGAGAGAAGTACCCCCATTTCTCTATATTATTTCTCCATTTTCCTTATTGTTGGTATTGCCTGCTCCATTTCTTGAGTAGTCTCAGTCAAGTCCGTCTTGAATTTTCCTCTTTTAGAGAACTCTCCTTCCCTAAAAGCAACAACACACTAACACATCAAGGTTAGCCAGCAATTTCAATTTCAATTTCAAAATAGTACATCCATACACATGGACCGCATATGGAAATAAAAATGATTATCCTTCATTTGCATGTCTTTCACACATGTATTATATTTTAAAATGAAATCCAAGATTCTTGTACAAATAGGCTTTGCAACACACTGCCTAATTTTCCAGCAGTCATAGATGTTATGGCTCTATTATCTTGACAAAGTCTTTACACAATTACTCCACATGGAACTTCTTCAACATGAAACTCTTTTGTTGCATATCCACTGACACGTGAAATGATCTCAACCCATGTGTTAGCAAAAACTTTATCATTGTAGTTGTGCACCTAGTATTCTATAAAAAATATAGGCATGCATATATTCAAAACACATGTTCAAAAATGTGCATCTATTCTATAATCTTGCATTCACCATGTGCTTCCATGCACTTAACCACATGCATAGACATAATGTGTGTGTGTGTAGAATTTGCACACTTTATAATTTCATATGCACATCTGATGCAAGAGCATCCACAACGTATCAAGCGAGCCAGCACATCAAGCAGAAGAGACAGCTGGACAACGCCTACAAATTTTGAAATGCTTTGAAAGTTGTTGCGCCACTCTTTAATGAAGTCATTCATAAAGAAGCGCACTTGTATTGTAATGGACCTTGAGCGGATAAGCTCTCATCCTTAGGTAGATGAGGCATTTAATAGATTTAATGCTGTTAGATAGGAATTTAATTGTAGATTTGATAATTGTAGTTTTCGAGAGGGAAACGGGATATAGACACCCTCCTTTGTACATTGTAATATTATTCTGGATTATCAGACAGGAGAAAAAAGAGAAGAGAAAACAGAGAACTTGTGGAGAACACCCATGTACAGATTGAATTAATAGAAGAGAGTCTCTGATTCAATTTCATGGTTTGTGTTGTTTCTCTGTGTTGATATTATGCTCATGAATGTTTGTTTTCCGGTATGCATTTTCTTTGAATATGTTGTGCATGTGATTTCAGAGGTTTAACTGAAGTCTGAGTGAGAAGAGAATGAATTTCAATTGTTTCTCTGTTTGAGCCGGGAGATTCTTGCATAGAGTGCAGTCGAATTTATCCGCATAGAGTGCGTTGATGAGGCTCAACAGTTAAACTCTTATTCTCATTTGCCCAGGAGTTAAATTGGGTTGGTGGAGCCGTGCAGGAGAAGTGTAGGTTGCACTTGAAGTCTCAGCAGCAAAATCTGAGTAGAAGGAGACAGAGACTGTTGTTTCCAGAAGTGCACAGAGTCTAGAAGATTCAACACTTCGAGAGTTGTTGAAGGTAGAGCGTGGAAAGCATGAGCAAATTCTCTGAAGGGGTCAGAGTCGATAAGCTCGGGAGGGATAGGCCTATAGTTCACTGAGGGAGAATTGCAAGGGTGCTGTGGAAACCTCGAGAGAAGCTCCACAGTTTGGCGAGGGGTTGAACAAGTCTTCACAAAGGAAGCGTTTGATTCATCTCGCAGGAAGAATCAAAGGAAGGACTGATGGTTGAAATTCCCTGGAGAGATTCCACGAGAACCCGAGGACCGTTAGATCTTGCAAAGGTGCACGGAGATTACTGTGCAAGCATTTGGAAGTTCAGAGCTAAGGAGGAAGCAATGTCGTCGATCTGGGTTCATAGGAACCATCAGATTTGCACGTGCCATCGCATATCGGCATATCGCGATTTGAAGCCACAAGTCGTTGGAACAAGAATGGCGACATCGCGATCAATGATATCCCGAGAAAATCATAACCATTGATTGTGTGGGACACGTGTCAAAGGATCCCTAAGAATTAGGGTTCGGAGGATCGGGGTCCTCAACAGCAGAGAACACTCACAGGTTGGATTCGCGATCCGCGAAATCCCGAGGTGACGTGGCAGTGTGGGACCACAAGTGTTGGTGGAATACAGGTGGCATTGTATCGGAGAATCAGACTATCGGGGTTCGGGGTTTGGAAATCCAAAGTGTTGACATCGCGAGTAGCGATATTCCGATAGGGGAAACTCCGATAATAGAAGTTGGAGGAAGTCAACGATTAACCATATCGGGGTTCGGGGATTCGTGAGGCATAAGGTATGCAAGCATAGAATTCATGATATCACGAATTCCGATTTCCCGATTTGAAAAGGGAGATCATTGGAGAAGTGTTGTGGGTGAAGAATTCCCGACGGGGAATTAGAGGAGCATTGATGCTCTTCGGGCCAAAGATTAGAGAAGGTCCTGGTGAAAGCGATCGTTCTCCGAGGAGTGGGGAAGGTTGCGTCAGAGTGGTATCAGAGTCGGATAAGTTCTCTATTGAGAGAGAAGAAAATACATCATGCCGTCGTGAAGAGAAAGACAGTCACCAGACCCAGAAGACAGAGAGGTAAGAAGAAGAGGTAGACCAGGAGGAAATGCAGAAATGGAGCGCTAAATGAGAGATCTTCGAGAAAGGCTTGAGGAGATGGAGACAGCGCAGAGACACGGAGTCGGCGTTGGAGAGTTCAGTGATTCCAAGGTAGAAGAAGAAGCTGGACATGCAGAAGAAGTCATAGCAGAGGATGCATCAACTGAGCGGTTGATCAAATCCATTGCCAGGATAGGTGCAAAGGAGAAAATGGACATTCCAGTCTACGAGGGAAGTCTGGATGCAGAAGAGCTATTGGACTGGATCCAAGCTCTTGATACCTACTTCGATTATGAAGACATCGAAGAGGATAAGAAGGTAAGGCATGTTGTTACCAACTTGAAAGGACATGCAGCCTTATGGTGGGACGAGCTACAGGAAGATAGGCGTTCCAAAGGAAAACAGAAGATTAAAAGCTGGGATAGGATGATCGCGAAGATGAAAGCGAAGTTCATCCCCAGAGATTATCAGATCACTCTATTCAGGCAAATGCAGAACCTGAGACAGAAGTTGATGACGGTGAAGGAGTACACCGAAGAGTTTTACAGGCTCAACATCAGAGCAGGTCATCGGGAGAACGATGATGAGAAGGTGGCGAGATACCAAATGGCCTGAGGTACGACATTCAGGATGAATTAAGCATGCTAACCATCTGAATGGTGGAAGATGCTTACCAATTGGCTCTAAAAGCTGAGGAGAAGCTGAGCCGCAAGTAAGGCCAGGGAGGGTGAGGCAGAAGTCATCCCAAAGGCAAGGCAGTTGCCCAAGAGAAATACCAGAAGCCCAAGGAGGAATGGCAGAAACCTCGGGGTAAAATTGAAAGAGGTGGAACCTCACAGTGAGGACAGCCATAGGTTGAACAGAGAAGACAACAAAATGATCAGCGAGGAGATTATCTTGATGCGAACAATCTTCCTCGAACTAGAGGTCGAGGTAGGGGAAGAGGAGGAGTAATCACATGTTTTACATGTGGAAAGAATGGGCACAAGTCATTTGAGTGTCCAGAGAAGAAGCAAGCCGGAGGAGAAGCTCACATCACTGAAGCACAGAAGCGTGATGTTGAAAATGAAGATGCAGACAGCGGAAGATCGCTTGGGATGCATAAAGTTCTCTTAACACTCGAGAAGGAGGTGGAGAATACAGCTCAGAGGAGCAGATTGTTCAGGACAGCTTGCACAGCCAAGGATAGGAAATGCAAGGTCATCGTGGATAGTAGAAGTACAGACAATCTCATTTCGACCGAGATGGTGGAAAAGTTGGAGATGGAGATGACCAAACACCCGAGTCCATATAAAGTATCTTGGTTGCAGAAAGGACACCAGGTAAGTGTTACCAAACAATGTTTAGTCGAATTCAAGATAGGTGGATATAATGATAAAATCTTGTGTGATGTCATTCCCATGGATGTCTGTCATGTATTGCTGGATAGACCATGGCAGTATGAACGAAATGTGGTTCATGATGGGAGGATGAACACATATACCTTGGAAAAGGATGGGAGAACACACAGGTTGCTTCCGATAAAAGACAAAGAAGTGAAGCTGGAAGTAAGAAGTACTATACTTCTCATGAGTGGGAAGGAAATTCTCACAGAGATGGAGAAGAAGGAAGATCCACAATTCTTTGTGGTCAGGAAACCGAGAATTGTCCTGACTAGCACAAGAGTGGATGATTTACCAGATGAGATTCAGGAACTGCTAGGAGAGTTCACTGACATCATCGTGGACAAACTACCTCGTTCGTTGCCACCGATGAGGAGTGTGAGTCATCACATCGATCTCATACCTAGAGCTAGTTTGCCGAATAAAGCTGCGTACAGGTTGATGCCTCAGGAGAATGATGAGGTCAAGAGGTAGGTCCAGGATTTGTTGGACAAAGGACTGGTCAGGGAGAGCCTTAGTCCATGTGTTGTTCCAACAGTACTAAGTTCGAAGAAGGATGGAGGCTGGAGAATGTGTACAGACTCCAGAGTGATAAATAAAATCACCATCAGGTATAGATTTCCACTGCCGAGAATGGATGATCTGATGGATTTCCTAAGTGGGGCAAATTATTTTTCGAAGATTGATCTGAAAAGCGGATATCACCAGATTCGCATGAGGGAAGGTGATGAATGGAAGACAACATTCAAGACAAACGAAGGTTTGTACGAATGGTTGGTCATGCCATTTGGTTTGACAAATGCGTCGAGTACATTCATGAGGCTGATGAATGAAGTCCTGAGGGAATTCATCGGGAAATTTGTGGTCGTGTATCTGGATGACATATTGATCTACAGTAAGACAAAGGCTGAGCATTTGAAACATCTGGCCATTATGATGAGAAGATTGCAGCAGGAAAAGTTGTTGATCAACATGAAGAAGTGTTCCTTCATGCAGACAGAGCTTATTTATTTAGGTTTTGTCATATCAGCAAATGAATTGAAGATGGATCCAGAGAAGGTGGAAGTGATAAAGAATTGGCCATCACCGAGAAATGTTTTCGAGGTGAGGAGTTTCCATGGACTGGCTAGTTTCTACAGAAAGTTCATTAGGAATTTCAGCGGAATTAGCGCAGCAATGATGGATACAGTGAAGAAACGACATAAAGTTTTTCATTGGACAGCAGAGGCTGAAAGGAGCTTCAATCTGTTGAATCGGAAGATCACAGAGCAACCAATTCTGGTGTTGCCAGATTTTCAGAAGACATTTCAAGTAAAATGTGATGCGAGTGGATATGTTGTAGGTGGGGTCTTGAGTCAGGATGACAGGCCAGTAGCATATTTCAGCGAGAAGCTGGATGAAGCAAAGCTGAAATACTCCACATATGATAAAGAGTTTTATGCCATTATACAGGCACTACAGAAGTGGAGGCATTACTTGATACCCAAGGAATTTGTATTATACAGCGATAATCATGCATTGCAGTTTGTGAGTCAACAGGATAAGTTGAACCAAAAGCATGCAAAGTGGGTAGAGTACATGCATAATTTCACGTTTGTGATCAAACACATTTCAAGAACTTCTAACAAAGTGGCTGATGCTTTGAGCAGGAAATGTTTGTTGTTGTAGGAGTTCACAGCCAAAACTTTGGGTTTTGAAAATCTGAAGGACATGTATGCTAGAGATGTAGACTTCGGAGAAGCTTATGAAGCAGCTGAGAATCCAGTTCTCAGGGATCGGAGCCCATGGATAGACTACATGACCCAAGAGGGATTGTTGTTCAAGGGCAATCAACTATGTATTCCGAATTGCTCCATGAGGGACAATCTGATAAAACAGAAGCACAGTGGGGGCTTAGCAGGTCATTTTGGACATGAAAAAACATTCGCGAAGTTGAGCGAATCGTATTTTTGGACGGGCATGCGAGCAGATGTAAAAATGTTTGTTGACAGGTGTCGAATTTGTCATCATTCGAAGGGCCGAAAGCAGAACGCAGGTTTTTATCATCTGTTACCCATACCCGAGAGGCCATGGGAGGAAATAAGCATGGATTTTGTTCTGGGATTGCCGAGAACGCAAAGAGGGGTTGATTCCATATTTGTGGTGGTGGACAGGTTTTCTAAGATGGAACATTTTATTCTGTGTCAAAAGACTAGAGATGCGACCCACATCGCAAACTTGTTTTTCAAAGAGGTTGTTAGACTACATGGATTGCCGAGAAGCATTGTCTCGGATAGGGATACCAAATTCATAGGTCATTTTTGGAGGACGCTATGGAAGAAGCTGAGAACTAATTTGGCTTTTAGTTCAGCTTACCATCCGCAGACGGATGGGCAGACGGAAGTAGTCAACAGAAGTATGGGAGACTTGTTGAGGAGCTTGGTGACAGAACACCATGGTAGCTGGGACAACGTGTTGCCACAGGAAGAATTTGCGTGCAACGATTCTGTGAATCGGAGTACAAGCAGAATTCCATTTCAGATTGTGTATGGGACACAACCGAGGGGAGTTTCTGAACTCAGGGAGTCAGAACAAGCTACGACTAGCAGCGCGAGCACTGAAGAGTTCGCTGAGGCGATGGAGGAACTTCACACGAAGGTGAAGAAGCAATTGATGAAATCAAATCAGGAGTACAAGCGTAGAGCCGATCAGCGGAAGAGACAGCTTCAGTTTGAAGTTGGTGATTTGGTTCTAGCACACTTGAGGAAGGAAAGGTTCCCGAGGGGAACATACAATAAGTTCAAAATGAAGGAAATCGGACCATGCAGAGTCCTGAAGAAGTTCAGAGAGAACGCTTATGAAATTGAGTTGCCAGATGGCATCGGGATATCTCTGATATTTAATATTTCGGATTTATACCCATACAGGGTTGGAGGAGCAGAAA
Organism: Picea engelmannii; assembly: GCA_009831015.1. Lineage (NCBI taxonomy): Eukaryota > Viridiplantae > Streptophyta > Pinopsida > Pinales > Pinaceae > Picea > Picea engelmannii. The sequence continues at coordinate 729,362 of ML778650.1, read as the reverse complement.
CTGGAACTGAGGAACCAGTGATCCAGTGGCAAAAGCAATTACCAGTTGCAGAAAAACCACAGATGGAGTGCATACTGGATAAGTGAGTGGGAAAGAAGACCAGGCGCAAGCAGTATTTTGAGTACCTAGTGAAGTGGAAGAATCACCCAGTGGAGGATGCTAGCTGGGAAAATGAAACATTGATACAAAAGCATGGACAGACCGTGCAGGAGCTCATGGACAGGAGCCCATGAAAGATTTCAAGCCGAGGAGTATGATGCAGGAGCATCCACAATGTATCAAGTGAGCCAGCACATCAAGCAGAAGAGACAGCTGGACATCGCCTACAAATTTTGAAATACTTTGAAAGTTGTTGCGCCCCTCTTTAATGAAGTCATTCATAAAGAAGCGCACTTGTATTGTAATGGACCTTGAGCGGATAAGCTCTCGTCCTTAGGTATATGAGGCATTTAATAGATTTAATGTTGCTAGATAGGAATTTAATTGTAGATTTGATAGTTGTATTTTTCGAGAGGGAAACGGGATACAGACACCCTCCTTTGTACATTGTAATATTATTCTAGATTATCAGACAGGAGAAAAAAGAGAAGAGCAAGCAGAGAACTTGTGGAGAACACCCATGTACAGATTGAATTAATAGAAGAGAGTCTCTGATTCAATTTCATGGTTTGTGTTGTTTCTCTGTGTTGATATTATGCTCATGAATGTTTGTTTTCCTGTATGCATTTGCTTTGAATATGTTGTGCATGTGATTTCATAGGTTTAACTGAAGTCTGAGTGAGAAGAGAATGAGTTTCAATTGTTTCTCTGTTTGAGCCGGGAGATTCCTGCATAGAGTGAAGTCGAATTCATCCGCATAGAGTGCGTTGATGAGGCTCAACAGTTAAACTCTTATTCTCATTTGCCCAGGAGTTAAATTGGGTTGGTGGAGCCATGCAGGAGAAGTGCAGGCCGCACTTAAAGTCTCAGCAGCGAAATCTGAGTAGAAGGAGACAGAGACTGTTGTTTCCAGAAGTGTACAGAGTCTGGAAGATTCAACACTTCGATAGTTGTTGAAGGTCGAGCGTGGAAAGCGTGAGCAAATTCTCTGAAGGGGTCAGATTCGATAAGCTCAGGAGGGATAGGCCTACAGTTCACTGAGGGAGAATTGCAAGGGTGTTGTGGAAACCCCGAGAGAAGCTCCACAGTTTGGCGAGGGGTTGAACAAGTCTTCACAGAGGAAGCATTTGATTCATCTCGCAAGAAGCATCAAAGGAAGGACGGACGGTTGAAATTCCCTGGAGAGATTCCACGAGAACCCAAGGACCGTTAGATCTTGCAAAGGTGCACGGAGATTACAGTGCAAGCATTTGGAAGTTCAGAGCTAAGGAGGAAGCAGTGTCTTCGATCTGGGTTCATAGGAACCATCAGATTTGCACATGCCATCGCATATCGGCATATCGCGAGTTGAAGCCCCAAGTCGTTGGAACGAGAATGGCGACATCGCGATCAGCGATATCCCGAGAAAATCATAACCGTTGATTGTGTGGGACATGTGTCAAAGGATCCCTAAGAATCGGGGTTCAGAGGATCGGGGTCCTCAACAGTAGAGAACACTCGCAGGTTGGATTTGCGATCCGTGAAATCTCGAGGTGACGTGGCAGTGTGGGACCACAAGTGTTGGTGGAATACAGGTGGCATTGTATCGGAGAATCGAACCATCGGGGTTCAGGGTTTGGAAATCCAAAGTGTTGACATCGCGAGTAGCGATATTCTGATAGGGGAAACTCCGATCATATAAGTTGGAGGAAGTCAACGATTGACCATATCGGGGTTCAGGGATTCGTGAGGCATAAGGTACGCAAGCATAGAATTTGCGATACCGCGAATTCCGATTTACTGATTTGAAAAGGGAGATCATTGGAGAAGTGTTGTGGGTGAAGAATTCCCGACGGAGAATTAGAGGAGCATTGACGCTCTTCGGGCCAAAGATTAGAGAAGGTCCTGGTGAAAGTGATCGTTCTCCGAGTGGGGAAGGTTGCGTCAACATCTAATTAAAATCATCATGTCTTATGATTTCTCTCAATAATTATCATGAAACTTTAATGGCTTAATCATATTTTCTTCTTTTTGTAACAACCAAGAATTCTTTCTCATTTCTACTAGCTCTTTCTAAGGAATGGTGTACACCCCCTCAATCTAGTATTCAAACAAAACAATTGGACCCTTGAAAATAAGTTCAACTATGTATTCATAACATTGCTCAAATCTTGCCTCACAATCCACTTATTCCTACTTGAATTCATAACATGCAACCTTATAGTCCATTCAATTCATGCATCCAAGTATATATATATATATATATATATATATATATATATATGGATGTCAACATGCAAGTTCATTGCTTTCACCTTTTCCATGTCATTCATACACATTGGTATTTTAAACTTTAATATCAGAATTCCCTAAGATCTTAAGCCATTCATATGACAAGTCTCATAGGCATATTCATAATAAAGTTGTCATGTTTGACAACAATCTGCAAGAGGTCACTCTTTCCCATTTTCTACAAAATCATTCCATAAATAAAAAATTAAATGGGTAACTACAACATTACCCACTGCAACAAGATGCCAATCCCTATCGTTCTTCATACCTCAAATCATTCTTCCATCAACCTTTAGAGCTATCATCCTTCTTTGGATATTGTCTAAGCCATGTGTCCTATGGGAAATTCCTAAGCACTCTCATTCCCATACTCTGTATCAACACCTTATTGATCATTTTCCTTATCTTCATAAGGTTATATCCAATAACATCATCAACATTTTATTCATGTTCCTAACTTTCTGGCTAATATCAAGTCATCCTCAACCAAAATGCCTCATCAACACTCTGTACTTTACAACCAATCATAGGTTATTCTAAGTCTATATACATTTTATACACATTCTTAATCATTTCCATATGAATTGGAATCATAACCGTGTGCACCAAACATTTTACTCGTGCCTAAAGTACATAGGTAGTCCATCTATCTATCTCTTGCATTCAGATGCCTAAAAATGCCTTTAGGTTAGTAAACGCATACCTTACTCAATGCAGTTGTGAGCTCAGAACTTGCCCACATGCCCATGTCACTTGACCCCTTTTATGAACACTATCAATAGTCCAAGGGATTACATTTTACTTTTCTTAAATGGATATCCCGACAATAGGCTTCATTCATTATTGGTCAAGTAGGCTGACCTTAACAAATTTCCACTAGACCTCCAACATGAGTAATTATTCATATAGGGCTTACTTTTTTCATCTAAGAGACAATTTTAATTTATAGGGGCTCCATCAGCCCATCCTTATATGAAACATTACAACTTATTAAAACAATCCATCTCATCCATTCTCTAGACTCATGCAACCCTATAACAGGATTCTAATTATCCTGTCATTTACAATGAGATTTAGCTATCAATGCATGTCAGTATATTCAAGTTTTTCCAGTAGTACTTATCATTTCTAATTGTGCAGAAATAGAACTCTTATGCTGCAAATCATCATGATTAATTTTTATTTGTGAAAATTCTAAAATGAATCTGCAGTGTTTCCTTTCAAGAATCTTCCTCGGTTAATATTTAAATTTTAATGCAGAAAAACACTTTCCAACATCCTCATATTGACCTTGGTATACTAGTCCTATCATTGTTCTCTAGCCCATCCAGGACTAGTATTTGTAGCTCTTCTCTGATACCATTTTGTAACACACCCAACTCCCTAACCCTCCCTTAGGCTGGTGCAGTTTCAAAATTTCCGCTCCCTCAACTTAACTCCTTTCTCTAAATGGATCCCATGGATGGAATCTACTCATTGAGAGATTTCCAACAACTATCACCATTCTCAAAATTGGGCATGGGATCAAAATTCATGGAATTTTGAAGTTTCATTCCTTCTTCCACCATCTCTACCTCACTGCCACATGTCTCCACACCACTCATGCCATCCGAAATGGAACTGATGTGGCAAAACACATCATCCCCTAACATGGAACACCCTGGAAAATGGATGACGATCATGTAGCAATTTCAATGGTGGGATTTGAAGGGTGTATTATATGCCCTTCCAAGTATCGAGATCCCGTGAATCCAAAAACAATCACCACCAACTTTCCCATTAGTCAATATTCTGGTGGTCTGGTTTCTGGTCCATAACCTAACTGGGACATACACTCACCAAGGCCCTTGGCTCACCGAGCACTCGAATCTATTGGACACCACATTCTATTGGGTGCCAGGCCCTTGGCTAAATCAACTCACCATATATATCGCTTCACTGGGTGTCTCACCCCACTAGGCACTAGGCCCTTAGGTTAAATCATACGTGCTGAAACTTTAGATGCCCAATATGGTGATCCAGCTAGATCCAAGGACACATGGTCCTGAAGTGGCATGCCACCTCACATGTCACCCCGTACTCTAACTAGACACTACACTGACATGGCATGGTGACATATTTGTTGCTGTCCCACACCCTCTAGCCCTCATATGGAACTTTGTACTAGAACCCTGATTAACCTTGACACGTTGCATATTATCCTTATAAAACATGGATCAACCATAGTGCAACACGTGGACTGATGTAGCACTACATGTCATCACATGGTATAAGGGTTCCTCTCCGCTTAGGTATTGAAAAATTTCCACCTCTCATTATCTTAATTAGATCATGTTGATGTTATCGGCATGTTCCCTATTCTTTCCTCCCAGTCATACCCTCGAAAAGGAAGGGACAAAAACCCTTCCTAGAACCTTGGTCAACCAAGCATCAGGATATCAAGAAAATATAAAGGGAACACTAGCTTAGGAAAACTCCATGGGTCAGGTACCCCAAGAAATTGATCCCCATCCTAAGATTACTATGAAAGATCAACAAATGAGATCACTCAACACTCTTTGATGGATGGGGTTTTAGGCGTTAAACCAAAGGTTCATACCTGATAGGGCCCATACTTGACCCGTCCACAAATCAATAGTCAAAACGTATCATCCTTTGGGCACGTTGGCTACCATGCAAGTATGGTGCATCACAATAACGTCACTTGCACATGTATTAACCTCCTCAACTCATAGAATTTACAAAGGAAAGAGAGGGTTGAACCCTACCCCAGAACCATGAACCATCGGGCACTAGGAGATCGAGGAAACACAAGGAAAAACTGGCTTGGGATAACTCTAGTATTCTAAGGTCTGGTTACCCTCTCTTGACAAGGATCAAACATTGGAAGCATTATGGTCCCCTGATCCAATGGTTAAGGTGTAAGGATTCCCATTCAAGGGTTTTTTGCCTGACATGGCCCACACTCAACCCACACAAAATTGACATTGACATATGTCATCTTCCGTGGATTTCTAGCAGTCACATTGGCTCAACACATCATGATGATGTCATCCCCTCTCTCTCCTTTGTTATAAATGCAAGTTACGAAATGGTTCTTAGAAAATCTGCCCCACCAGATATCGGATATTTAAAAGGCCATCGGATGCAAGTCCTTTCGGTACTCCTTGGATCTGATAAATCGGTTAACCGAGGGATTATACCACCGGTTCTAGTTCTTCAATGAATATCAAATGGTTGATTATCATCATCCCTATCAATCCAATGGCCACCGTGTCTCATTGAATACAACATGAATTTAAATGAGTTAAGGTTAACCTACTAGGATCCGATGGCTTCATGAATTTAGTTACATGTTTGGTTGAATTCCTACTTCTCATCGAATGTTCAATATTGCTTCTCCAATATGGATCGACGAGTGTTGTTCTTCTTTGATTTAAGATGGATAACGATGAAATAAGGTTTCACGAGAATAAGAAATTGTAAGAGGTGATTTAAATCTTACCGAGAACATACTTCGATGCGCTCCTTACCCATTTTTTGAGTTCACAAATATCTGTTTTGATTTCCTTTAAAGCTAGGTTAAATACCCAAGGAAATTAAGGTATAGAAAAACAATTATGAGTTACATATTCAAATAGATATCTTCATGTATTGTTCACCACAAGAGACAATAACCAGTAAGGATAACAACATGTAGAGAGCAACATTATACCCATTCTTTCTATCTCTCTCATATTTACTCATAGACCATGCAGTTCCAGAACTGGTACAAGCATTACAATGAATTTCATTTACTAGTTAAGGAAATTTAATTGTTCCTTTCAACTTAGAAATGACATCCATTTATCTCATACATACTATAATTGAGAACATAAGTCAAATTAAAACCATTTATTTACATTCAATGGACATGTGGAGAGTACTTATCAGTTAAATGATCAATTTAACTAGCCAACTGATTGTGGGTGAGCTCCTTCCACTCCACCTTAGGCCTAGATGCACTTAAGCTTTGCACTCTAGTCACCCCTGTGCCAAGCCATGCCATGATACCACTGGAGAATATCTTTGGTTCTTAGCGGTTTTCTTTGTTCTAAAAACTTAGGTATGTCTTCCCATGCACATGTGGGTTCTCTATAGTTCAATGGCCTCTTCTCATGCATTCCAAAAATTAGAAGTGTCTCTTCTCCTGCACACTCCCATGCATTTTCCTCTTCCTCCCAAGAAGGTTCTCGACCTGTCTTTCTTCCCTTCTATCATAAGGAACTTGTGGGGTCAAGTTGGGGATTGCAAATGGGTATTATGTTGTACTTATGGATAACAATTTCTACTGTCCTAGTTAGGTCTTCCATTCTTCCATTAATTGAGGGTGGTTAGTTGTCCAACTACCAATCCTCTCTTATTATCTAATTTGTTTTTAAATTAGGGAAAGGGGGAAATAACTTATTATTTCCAAAATAAATGAATCAGTAAGAGGCTCGGGTTCTCCTAGAATAATGAACCCCTCTTTTTAGGCTCCTTCGCTCTTTTCATCTAGTGGTATCATGGCTAGTACTTTTAAGGCTTGACCCTTCATTCATTTATTCGGCTTCTATATTATGCAATAATACATTTACATTTTTTGCAAGCCATAACATGGAAATATTATATTAATTACAAATTGATTCAGGGGATTAAAAATGGTGTGCTACACCAATGGCTTCCCTTGTTGCATGGACCCATTGAGGAATATATGGATATGGTGTAGATTTGGGCTCAATAGAATCATATGGAGGAGGAGGTTAAGCAGATGGAACATCATTTTCATCTGCGCTGTCATCCTCTAAGGAAAAACAAGGATCCAAAATAGAAGTTGAATTATTTAGGGAAGAAAAGGTTCATTTAAAAGGAGTAAAAGAAGATGGCACATGTGCATAGGATAGATCAATGGCTGAAGATGGCATAGATATTGAGTCAGGCATGTAGACCAAGAAAAATTCATCCAACTTAACATCTCTTTTAACAACAACTTGTTGTGTATTAGGTACAAGAAATCGATAACCTTTTACATTGTTTATCCAACTTAACATCTCTTTTAACAACAACTTGTTGTGTATTAGGTACAAGAAATCGATAACCTTTTACATTGTTTAAATAACATATAAAAATGCACACACTTGGCTTTTGTAGGCTATAAGGATTTCCTTTACTCACCAAAAATGTGTTCCCGTGTGTAGGCAATTGAGGTAGACATTCAAGAGAGACTACATCATGAAATATATGAAGACACACACATAACCCAACAAGAAGAGAGAATTTAGGGAAGAAATTTCATTCCAAGTTTGTATTCCATATTTAGGGTTATTTATACAATAGATGAATGGTTGGAGTGGTTGCACCCACTCCAACTAATCATTTATTTAGTTACATTTACTTATATTTATCCACTTAATAGATATATTCTTGCTTTATTACATATTATCATGTAGTGTAATGTCTAATAACATATATGTGATGACTATTAGGGCCTAAAAGGCCCCCTCAACATCTCCCCCACACTCAATTCCTTACTCGTCCCGAGTGTGTTACTCTTTAGCATTTGTCTTCAATCTGGTAGATGCACGTGCACCCAACAATGGTCCCTTTTATCTTGTTGTTGCACTTATATTTGGTGCCTTTGTAGTGGTGAGTGGATCATGGTGCCTTTGTAGTGGTGAGTGGATCATCCTGGGTTCATCTTACACCTCCACAACACCCTACAGTGGAGCTCCATACCTCGGCCGACTTATGAACTATGTTGTAACTTTTACACCAAGGGGCTCAATCAAATTGGTCATTCTTCTGTCATCATATTTTATTTTCCTCTCTCCATGTGTGTCTATGAAAATATGTCTCTCTCAGATGCCTTTAACTATTACCAACATGTTCATCGTCGATGCTCTCTTCGTTGTTATGTGCTCATGCTCTATCGCTCATCATTTTTATTTTCATGCTATTATTTAACATGATTGTGTTGCTATTCTTTAACATGTATGGGGCCTTTAATTCACATTGCATGAAGGATGACTGACTACGACTTAATTACAACTCTAACAAACTAATACATAGAGTTTTCGAGTGGCCATGCGATTAATATGCTGATGTCTTTCATGTACTAGGTTGGGTGATTTCTCCCTCGATTGGCTGCTCACTTTTCGTGCTAGAACTGTTATTCGGCAGGTTTTGGTTCAGTCGAGTCGACAAGGCGGGCCGTCGATGAAACCATCTCCCTTGGCCCAGTCGATTGATTCCTTTTATGTCTAGCTCCTTCGATCGAGTTGGTTCAGTCAACTTCATCTCACAAAGCACCAGAATGCATACATGCATCAACAATATCGAATGAAACCTCTCTGCAAATTCATAGACATCCACAATATTCTCTATGAACACATGTTCATGAACAATAAAGTAATCGACATATTCAGACAATGCATGCCGTAGTAATAGACATCATCAAACAAATGGCAGCAGCGTCATTGACATGAGAATATTGCAGACGATAAAGTTTGAGAAGAATCTCTGAGAACTTGTTGAAGACAAAAAGGTTGTGAAAATAATACGGGTTGGAGAACAAAGCAATCGCCTGAGCACAGTGCGCCCAAACAATAAAGTCCCCATCGTCGATCGATCGCTACAAGAACTTCTGAGTGTATGGCTGGTTCGATTTTATCATGGTATAATTTAGAGATACATTGGCTATTTACTAGTCGACTAGGTCGACTAGTAGACCAATCAGTTAATCGACTAAGTCACTTTCCCCCGATCTATTCACTCTAGGTCAACCAATTAATCCATTTCAGTAGGATTGACTCTAGTAAAATTAATATTTTCCACCGCATCAGGCCAATCAATCGTTTCTCGTGCACTTAATCCTTTCCAGGGAGTCCACCCGATCAAGTCTACTCAGGCATATCCAATAATCTTCGACTTGTTCAATTCAAAACTATGAGCAGCACCATAGTCTTAATTTCGCAGACAATTATTTCCGGTTGTGGATCTCATAATTTATTCTATCTTTTTGTGCAGATTGTAAGCTTGTCTTCATCAGCATCTACAAACAATCACAGGAATCCATGAGAAAAAGCACTCAGCAGTTCCGCGAACAGTCAACCAAAAAACAAGTCTTCCTCAACGTTCTTCAACATTTTTTCTGGAGCATCTTCAATATCACGCACAATCAACATATCTCACAGAATATCAACATTCATGAACAAATTTCTCGAGGATATTGTCACATAATTTGTTCAATCAAACAGTGATCAACAGCAAGCATCCGCGAGTAGAAATCGACAAGCAATTTGCGGATTTTCTTATCTCTCCACTTCTTCGGGTTCAGTTCAGACCAACGATCTCTTTTTATTTCTCAATCCTTTTCACGTGAGAAGCAATTTACATATCTTCTTTAGGTTCTCACCCATTAGAAAAAAGGACTACTCCAAGATCACCATCAGTGCAAATAATCTTCGTGTTAGCGATATTTCCTGTAGAGGGGGTTAGATAGTAAAAGAAGGGGTTAAAAACCCATTTGTCCTAAGTTTTGGGCGATAATGCACCCATGGTAAGCAACGAGCAAGTCCGAGCGGTCTAGATTCGCGCGCCCGGATCAACGACGCGCGTTGGATTCCGGACCCCCCTTGCATTTCTACCTTTAAGTGGGGGGGGGTCCGGAATCGGGGGCGCACCTCTCCAACGGCTCAGATCAGCGCGCCCGGATCAACGGCGATGAAGACCATTCCAGACCCCCCCCGCCTTTCTACCTTTAAGCGGAGGGGGGGGGTCCGGAATCCCATATGCAGCGTCCCAACGGCCACGATCGAGACGCCCAGATCAACGACGCTCGTGTAGTCCCGCCCTTCTCAGCTGCCCCGTATTTCGCCAGGAGTGGGCCCGTTTTCCCTCATATAATCCCCCTTTCCGCCTTTCCCGTGCTGCCATGTGTCCTCCATCCGCCTCCCCTCCTCGGTCCACATGGTTCTCTCTCCTCTCATCATCCACTCGTTGTTGGCCACGTGTCCCGTTCTTTTCCACATCAGCCGCTCACTCGAAGGCGAATTCATTTCTCCTGTCTTCCTCTCCTTCCACCTGACGTCTTCCGCCATGAATCGTCCTCCGTCATCCTTTTCTCATCTCGTCACTCTTTCCACGTCCTTACAACCCGGCACCACCATTCCACCACCATTCTTGTTGTGTGCTCATCCTCCGTGCTAGCCTTCATGCCAATCTCTCAAGCTATTCAATTATTCCAGGTGGCAGCGCGAGAGAAGTCCTCCTTATCCCGAAATGCTGAGTTGGCTGGGTCGTTCCCAATCCCAAGAAGCAGTTATTGAAGCGGTTGAGGGTGGTTAGACATCGTCTCCGCCATTATGGGGACGTCCTGGAATGAATTAAAGGCACGTCGATTCGCCGATGTAACTGTCAGAAGATCGATCACGTCTGCCATAAGTTGCACGATTATTCAAAGATTGCGGCCGCAGAGTGTCAGAAGCCATGCAGACGCAAAGCATTCAATGCAGTTTCTTGGTTCCGCTGCTGTTGTTGTTTTGAGTATATGTAGGCATTTTTGCCATTTTTGTATCTATCGATGGTAGAGCTAAGCTCCCAACTGTAAAGTTTAAGCAAATACTCTGGTTTCCTGGTTATGCCTCTGTGTTTTAGACTTCTTGATTTATAACAAACAATTTTTCTTTTCTTTCCATCAGGTTTCGTCTTATGCCGGAGAGTTCGCAGTTGAATGATTCACGCGAACTTAGCAATCTTGTTATGATAAAGGATTTGTTGTGACATTGTTGTGATTTCCGGTATCTGTGTTTGAATGTGAAAGGATTTTATGTTCGAATGCATTCTTCTTCAATCTGTTACAAACCGGATGTCTGTGATAGACCCTTGCACCCTTCTTGCATAAGTCTTCCACCTACTCACCCTTTTACTACGACCCACTATTTGGAGTTTATCAAGACCTCACTCGTTCATGCATGCTTGGTCTGGTTTCTGAGTTGAGACGATATCGTTCTGAGTTTCCTTCCATTTGATCGCCTTTTAAACAAAACGTGACAATAAACTGATGGGCGTCGGGCTCTGCTCCTGCTAGCAATCCAGGGGTGACTTCCGCTGCCAACACTTCGGATTCAAGTCCCCTCCATGGAGCCAAATGTTGTAGTCCAGGAAATTGAGGAAGACATTCAAGAGAGACTAGATCCTGAAATATATCAAGACACACACATAACCCAACAAGAAGAGAGAATTTAGGGAAGGAATTTCATTTCAATTTTGGATTCTATTTTTAGGGTTATTTATACAATAGATGAATGGTTGGAGGTTGCACCTGCTCCAACTAATCCTTTCTTTAATTACATTTATCACTAGATACATACATTTACTTAGTTTTATCCAATTAATAGATATATTCTTTATTTATTACAAATTATCATGTGTTCTAACGTCTAATAACATATATGTGATGACTATTAGGGCCTAAGAGGCCCCCTCAACACCATGCTTCACTATCAAACACACAAAATGACTTACATCTAGTTTCATGTTACTCCATGCTTCTTTAGGTGTGATAGTTTGTAAAACATTAGTGGAAGTGAAGTTAACTATGTAATTTGCACAATTGATAGCTAACCCAAAAATAAGGGTTTATTTCATTAGATTGGAGCATACAATTAGCCATTTCCTTTAAGGTGTGATTCTTTTTTTTGACAAAATTATTTTTTTGTGGTGTGCATAGAACATTGTGTTGCATATAGAGACCTTATGTAGTGCAATAAGTGTTAATATTAGCATTGACATATTCACCCCCATTATTTGTTCTTAGCTTCTACAATTGATGTCAAGATTGTTTTTTTGCGAAGGCATTAAAGGCCAAAAACATGTAAAAAATCCACTCTTAATTTTTAAGAAGTGAACCCGAGTGTATTTGGAGAAGTCGCCATTGAATGTTAAGAAATACTTAATCCCATAAAAGTAAGTTGAAGGAAGTGGACCAAACAAATCACTATGCACAAGTTGTAAGGGATCCAAGGCATGCCAAGAGATACATTTGTCAAAATTGACTTGATGATGTTTGTCGAGAACATAATCCAAACAAAGACCATCCCTGCAAGAAACTAGAGGAAGAGTGGTGACCATATTATGTTTACATAGTTGTTCCAATGAGCAATAGTTCAAGTGTCCAAACTGATCATGCTAAAATTCCATCACGTCATTGCTATGAGTAATAAAAATTAAAGGAAGAGAAGATGACCCAAAGTTGTCAAACTTGTACAACTTGGTAATATCATCAATTATTCTTGATGCTACAAAATGCCGAGGATCCTTCAATTTCTTGATTACAACTTGGTGGGAAAAAAATTTCATAGTTTTTTCTTTGACAGAATGAGCGATTTTGTAGATAGAAAGGATATTAGAAGAGAGACTAGGAACGCATAGTACATCATTAGAGTGATGATTAGATAGCTAAATTGTTCATAATTATACAACACTTAGAGAAATATCATCACCAACAAATATTTGCTTGGTGTTACATTGATTAAGAGAACAAAAATGGCTTGATCCCTAGCCATACGATGATAATCTCTTGAATCAATAATTAACTCATTTGAAGAAGTAGATTTTGATGCATTTAAGGAAAAAACAGAAGAAAAAAGAATATGTCCATTTTAGGAATAAGAGGAAGAGTTATCCAACTAGAGGTTGTTCTTCTTCATGGATGATTCTTGAGCTTCCATCTTCTTGAAAGAATGTGACTCATTATGACCATATTGCCCCCAAAACGTGTAATGACTTTCAAACTTCTTTCCTTTTGGCCTAGCTCCTTTATCAACATTAGGAACATGAAAAGGCTAACGGGGTTTGGCACCCTTTTTTTCTTTGTTGTGGCAAGGATGCTTGGGGCCTTGTTCCTATTGTTCCACTAAGGACTTGTTGGAGGCACATACAATACTTATCAATCCAAGGTGCATTAGTTTATCATCCTCTTGAACTAGAGAATTAAAAAAAAAAAGAGGACATTATATATGTTATACCTTGACAAAGAAAAGCTTATTTAGTAGATTGAAGGTGGACATAAAAATAGTGCTTGTAATTCTAAGTTTTGGAAGAATAGAAAAAATTAGTTGATCATCTCTCTTAATTCAAAAATCTTAGTAGGATACTAATTATCTTGAACTTCAAAAGGAAATATTCAATGCAACTAAAATCATTAGAAATCAAGGTAATCAACTAATTTTCACATTGGTGGGATCGAATCTAGTTATGTTTAACAAACGAACTTTCCATCTTTATCCAAGTTGTGTCACAAGTTTCAATTCCTTGAAGATGAAAATTTAATTTATTGGAAATGGACATTCCTATAAGTCTACATGTTGAGTCATTTCAATTTTAGCATGTACTAGCTCTCTTCAACACTTCTATTGATTTGGATTTAGGAGCGAAACAAATTAATTAACAAGTTGAATACAATAAACATAGATATATGAAGAACAACATAGTTATCCAGTGAACAATATCTTTTATTGAATAAATGAAATAGGTTGAAACTGTAAAATTGTAGAACTGAAACAATTGCTCGAATGGTGGTAGCTGTCTCTGAGAAGAGATGTGGCTTCTACGCGCATATGTCTGAGTAGAATGATTACAATGAGGCTCTAGAGGACTTTTTGATATTACTCATGAGTTCCAAAACCCTAGACATCCAAAACCCTAACCCTAGGAGGTGTAACGCCAAAAGTCATGTGGGCCCTTATGGGTAAGTTGGTACCTCAACTTCCCGGGGTCGTAACTTTTGCATACGACCTCCATTTTAGGCGCATGATAGCCCATTGGAAAGGTCTTTTAGAAAACTACACATTGCACCACCAAAATCTAACTTAGACTACAGTTTGATTGTGGTGAGCCAAGAAAACATTGTTTAGGGATCGAAAATGGCCCTGGAATTACAACAAGATGTGCTGACATGGAATCATACAAAATAAGCTAGTTGGATTAGGTGAGAGGCCATCAGTATCCACCTGGAAGATGTGTAGGGCTTCAGAAAGCCCCATAAGTGTATAACCCACAATTACAAAGAACTATAAAAGAACGTGTTGAACTAAAAACTAACAAGAGGAACGAGTTGGAATAGGTAGGTGGCCACCAATATCCACCTAGATCAATCCTCCCCCCTTATGAAGCAGAGGTCTCCATTGTGTTGAGTTCCCCCATCAAGTGAGGAAAATTCTGTTGGATTTGGCCCCGGGTGAGAAACTTTCCTTGGTGTAGGAGTTGCCCTGCCTTGACAACCCGATAAACATGGATCTTCTACTAGCGAGTGCCCTTCACCTGTGTGTCCACTATCTGATCAGTGGATTCTTGTTCCATGTAGTCAGGGTTGAGCTCTGTTGGTGTTAATTGTTTTGCAATCTCTAAGGTGTTCAATAATGGTGGAAAATATGGCCGAAGCAAGTCCACATTGAATAGTGGGTGCAAGCCAAGGGATGGTGGAGTGTTGAGCTCAAAAGCATTGACACCCACAGCCTTGGTGATGGTGTAAGGCCCATAGCGAAGTGGGAGGATCTTCTGATGGGGCCATGTAAGACTCTCCTTCTGCAAGTGTAACCAGACCTTGTTTCCAACCTAAAATTGGTGTGGTACCCTATGTTGATCATGGCACCGCTTGTACTTAGCATTGGATTTCTGCAAAATCTTTTGGACCTGTTGGCGGATGTGTTGAATCCACTCAATGAATATGGTGCCTTTTTCGGTCTCAGACTGAACATGGAAAGAGTATGTTTGTGTGGTTTCCAGAGGTAGTGCAACATCAATGGGACCCAAGGGTTGGAATCCCAATCCCACCTAAAATGGGCTATGGTCAGTGGAGCTATGGAGAGCCATGTTGTAACTGTGTTGAACATAGGGGAGACTCTCATCCCATGTACATGGATTCTTATAGTTGTACATGTGCAGGATGTGCGCAATCATCTGATTGGCAACCTATGTTTGGTCATCTGTTTGGGGGTGGAAAGAGATGGATTTAGTGAGCTTGGTTTCCAACAATGACCAAAGACTCGACCAAAATGTGTTGAGGAACCTGCTATCCCAGTCGGATATGATGGTCTGTGGTATCCCAAAATGGACCCACACTTGTTCGAAAAAGAGCTTGGTAGTATATTTTGTTGTGATGTTCTTATTGAAGGCTATGAGGATGGCCATGTTCAAATCCCAATCAACGACCACAAATACACAATCATTTACTTTCTTTTTGGATGGAAGGAAAGACATGTAATCCATCGAGATGGATTCCCAAGACTTCTCGGGGGTAGGAAGAGGGGTGTATAAGCCTTTCTTATTGATGGTTGGCTTGGAAATGGCACATGCAATGCAATATCTGATATACTTGATGATGTCCTGTCGAAGTTTTGGCCAATAAAAATGTTTCTCAAGAACGACCACAATTTTCTTCATGCCAAAATGTTTTGCCACCCGACCATAGTGGGATTCCCAAATTAGCTTTGTATACTCGCTTGTAGGAACACAGAGATGGCCCAAGTGGCATAAGAGTTCGTCCTGAAAGTGAAAATTGGTGACAGTCGCACCTGTACCCAAGAGCTTATAGGTGGTGGCGAAGTCTAGATCTTGCTGATAAAGTTGGGGCCACTCATATGCCTCATGTCCACGAGAATGGAGCATATTGGTGAGTGCATCCATGGGAGGTCGACTGAGGAAGTCAGCAACATGATTTGAGCTCATTGTCTTATACTTGATGTTGAGATGGAATTGTTGCAAGTAAGTGGACCACTTCCAATGGCGGTCATTCTCAAATTTCCCCTCTGTCTGTATGAACTGTAGGTGCTTTTGATTAGTGTGGATGATCATCTCCTTTCCCAGAATGTAATGTTTGCATTACCGATAGGATTTTACAATGGAATACATTTCCTTGTCATAGGTTGGGTATTTCTGGACAGTATCTGAGAGTGACTCACTATGGTATGCCATCGGATGACCGTGTTGAGTGAGGACTGTGTCTACAGCATAATCAGATGCATCAGTCTCAATATCGAATGGTTGTTGCAGATCGGGCAAGGAGAGTATTGGAGTTGAGAACAAGTGATGCTTCAGATCATAGAATACGTGTTTTTGTTCTTTCCCCCACACTAACTTTGTCATGCCACTTCCCTTGGTCACTTGGCTAAGGGCCCATGCAATATAGGAGAATCCCAACATGAACCGTCGGTAGAATTTTGCCAATCCCACGAATCTTCGAATCTTGATTAGTGTGGTCAGGGTTGGCCAATCACAAATGACTTGTATCTTATTTGGATCAACATGTACCCCATGCTCATTAACAATGTATCCCAAGTATTCGACCATATCCATGCCAAAGGAGCATTTTTCCAAGTTGGCATATAGCTTACGTTGTTGCAGGGTGCTCAAAACTTGTTGAATATGTTGCATGTGCTCTTCCTAAGTTATGTTGAATATGAGGATGTCATCCAAATATACCACCATGAAAGAGTTGGTGAATGGTATCAATACATCATCCATCAACCTCATGAAAGTGGTTGTTGCATTTTTTAAGCCAAAGGGCATGACCATCCATTCAAAGAGACCTTATTTAGATTTTTTAAGCCAAAGGGCATGACCATCCATTCAAAGAGACCTTATTTAGATTTTTTAAGCCAAAGGGCATGACCATCCATTCAAATGGTTGAAAATGAGATGGATTCAAGAATCAAATGCTTAAGATCGGATAATGGAGGAGAATTCACCTCAAAGGAATTTATGGACTACTGCAACAATCATGGAATAAAAAGGCAATTCTCTGTCGCTAGGACACCTCAACAGAATGGAGTTGTTGAAAGAAAAAATAGGACAGTACAAGAAATGGCTCGAACAATGATAATGGATTCAAAGTTGACAGATATTTTTTGGACACAGGCAGTGCATACAGCAGTTCACATTCAAAACAGAGTAATGCTCAGAAACAACACTGACAAAACTCCATACAAGCTATGGAAATGAAGACCAACAAATGTGAAGCACTTCAGAGTTTTTGGAAGCAAATGCTACATCAAAAGAGAAGATGGCAGAATGGGAAAGTTTGACTCTAGTGTGGACAAAGGAATACTTGTTGGTTACTTAAGTACAAGGAAAGCATACAAGTGTTACAATTTAAGATTAAACAAAGTTGTGGAAAGCATCAACGTAACAATTGATGAAACAGGCATACCAGAATCAAAGAAAGAATAAAACCAATCAATGGAACAACTTTTTGAAGAAGAAG
>ML778650.1:642076-711612 GCA_009831015.1 Picea engelmannii | reverse complement strand
TTCTGAGAGGTTCCAAGTAGTGCCACTTGGAGGAATTGCATAAAACACACTGAAGAACATTGTGTATCATTTTCAGATCTTTATACATTACAGGTTCAAAGTTATGATTACTTCAAGTCAGGGTTGTTGACTAATCCAAAACTTGGCATGTGAGACTAAAAACAAGTTTGATGAAAATGCTAGTCTTTTGTTAAGGAAGGTTTTCAGGCATGTGATGATATACACCAGGTCTATTACAGAGGTACAAATCAGATTTGTATGATGAAATTGATGAGGGCTTTTTGTTGAGGTTGGTGCATGGTTGATGCACTTGTTTAAGGTACAGGTTGATTACAGGTTGGTGCATGGTTGATGCACTTGTTTATGGTACAGGTTGATGCATGGTTGATGCATGGTTCATATTTATTGGTACAGGTTTACAGCGATATATCTCACAGTGATAGTGTGACAATGGTTCATCATTCTACTTCTACTTAAGGGTGGCAGGACGGGGCAAGGACAGGTGGCTGTAGCCACCTTCCGGTTGTAGCCGGGGAACATAGGTGGTTGTAGCCTCCTTCTGGTTGTAGCCAGAGAATTTGGGAGTTGGAGCTTCCCTCAGGTTGTAGCCTGAGAAACTAGGGGGTTGGAGCCTCCTAGTTGCAGCTGGAAAACAAAGGAAGTTGGTGCTTCCAATGAATGTAATTCTTCAAGACATATAAGAAAAAGCATTCCGTGGTTTTCTCCCGATTCGGGTTTCCACGTAAAACACTGGTGTATTGTTCATGTGTGTGATTGTTTATTTATTACTGCTCATTTTGGATAATAATTCTACATTGATATAACATTTGAAGAAAAAGGACTATAGTTACGTTATTACTGATTCACCCCCCCCCCCTCTCAGTAATCCAACAGAATAGGCTAAGATTGTATGGAGAGTTCTGCATTGGATCAATCTTGAGAGCTTCATTTCAGTTCATCAAGTCATTGTGGATCTTTCTCATTCAATATTGGAGCAAGTGTGTGTGTTGGAGCAAAGGGTCGTCGAAAGGGGACCTTGCAACATCAAGGCTTTGGTTGTAATCTCCACTTTCATTTTAATATGATACAGTGATATGTTTATTTCCCATAAAACTTATCTCGTTTTATTGTATGATTCCTTGATCACATACATAGGTTCTCGTTGAGCATCTTATTTATTTCACTTTGGTTGGCTTGTGTTCCCTTGCAGATTCAATATCACAGGAGCACCAGAGTGGAGCTATAATGACAATGACAAGAGGAAGCGATATTTAAACCGTATGTTTCCCATCTCTTGTTAGATAGTAAATTCAATGATTAGAGCTTAGGGAAAGCGTCATATTTTGTTCTATTTTGTTTTAGATATAGGTGGATCTAGGGAGATATGTTTATGTCCACATTTACCGATAAGTCCCATAACAAATATTTAGAGAGGCATTCTTTAGTGTCGTGCCAAGGGATTTTATGGTACTCACACCATTTTCCAGTGTCCTTCTTCGTCTTCTCATTTCCCTTCTTGTGTTGCGACTTGGACTAGTTTTCCTAAGAGTGGCCATCTCGACTCGGTCCCTTGTTTTGTAGGTTAGGGACTCCTTTTCCCTACTTTGGCTATGAGGAGTTTGCAGATCGAAACTCTTGCCTCTTCTGCTTAAATTTCTGCTCGATCTTGACATCATATCTATAAGTCGTGCCCAATGAGGCAATGTCCAGAAACTCCATTTTTGTTTGAATATATCTATGCAAACAGTCACGGTATTTGAGCACCAGATGTCACTCAAAGTCTTCGATACCCAATTTGGTGCACAAGGTATGGAAAATATTGGTGAAATCTAGTACTATCTAGTCCCTTTCTTTATGCAAGGTAGTCCATCTGGTCTACTGGTCCTTGTAGCTTCCAACAGATAGTATTTTTCTTTAATGGCATCCCGAAAGAAATCCCATGTAGGGGAAACCACAAATATTCCATATTCCTCTACGGCCCTTTGGTCAAAGTAAGTATCCCACCAATCCTTAACATGAGGGACGACCTTGAGGAGTGAAAATGTAATACGTTCCCTATCGAAAAAATTATGGACCGAAAAATACCCTTCGAGCAGATTCAACCATTTATCTACAACATCTACATCTATCAATCCTTCAAATAATGGAATATAAAAATTTACATGTACCTTGACGGGGGTTGCATGGCTGCCTGATGAAGATGCTTCTCCTGTGGGCAGTCGTTGAAGGATTTGTGCAAAGTTTTCCATCATTTCGTTCCTTTTTCACGCGAGGGCTTCCTCAAGAAAATTTTTAATAGGATCTCGTGTGCCATCATATTTCTTTTCATCCCCCATGGGTTGTTGTCAGGCTCGGCGCGATCGATCTTGCAATGGCTTGATTGGTTCGAGTCCCAACTTCTTGTACCCAGATCTTGTCGGGGACATGCACGAAGAAAAATAAATGAAGAGAAGACCTCTCTGATACCATTGATCTGGATTTAGGAGCGGAACGAACTGATTAACAGACCGAATACAATAAAAATAGAGATATGAAGAATAACACAGATATCCAGTGAAAAATATATTCTATTGAATAAATGAAATAGGCTGAAACTGTAAAACTGCAGAATTGAAACACTTTCTCGAATGGTGGTAGCTATCTCTAAGAAGAGATGTGGCTGCTATGTGCATCCACCTAAGAAGAATGATTACAATGAGGCTCTAGAGGCCTTTTTTATATTACTCATGAATTTCAAAACCCTAGACATCCAAAAAATTATCTCTAGGAGGAGAAACGCCAAAATTCATGTCGGCCCCTATGGGTAAGTTGGTACCTACACTTCCTGGGGTCGTAAATTTTGCATACAACCTCCATTTTAGGCGCGTGATAGCCCATCAGAAATGTATTTTAGAGAACTACACATTGTTCTTTCAAACTTGACTTTGTCTATATTTTGACTATGGTGAGCCAAAAAAACATTGTTTAGGGCTCCAAAATGGCCTTGGAAGTACAACAAGATGTATTGACATGAAAACATACAAAATAAGACGTTTGGATTAGGTGAGAGGCCACCGGTATCCACCTTGAAGATGTGTAGGGCTTCAGACAACCCTAGAAGTGTAGAACCCACAATTACAAAGAAGTACAAAAGAACATGTTGAACTAAAAACTAACAAGAGGAGTCAGTTGGAATAGGTGGGTGACCACCAATATCCACCTGGATCATCTATGGGGGTAACTTCTATTCCCAAGGTGATTCGATAAAGTCCCTTACTCGTCAGCAAATCCTCCATATGGATTTCCAAGAGAAATAATTGGTACTCATAAATATGATCTCACTTGAACTATCCATATTACAATATGGAAGTAAGATGACACTAAAAATATAAATTTACTACTCAAGTAGAAAGGGATTAAAAATATAATCGTTTTAAAAAAATGGCACCCAAAATGGTGCCCAGATGCAAAATTTATGCCTCTTGAAAGTTCACAAAAGGAGGATTAGAGGGAAGTTTTAAAAAGATTTACACTACAACATGATGAAAATAATGAAATTTGCAGAAATGGATAACACTATTGCATAGAGCATGAAAAATTAGCTAAAAACAAAAATAAAATGCATAATAGACTCTAGATGATAGAGTTTTTCTTATTTGAAAATCACACACAATTTCCAAATTGCCAACCCAAAGGGGGTTAGCCAAAGTGACAACGGGTAGGCTGAGGAGGTGCCACATGGTAGGATGACTATGCTACTAACATGGTAAAATGTTGACAAGGTGGCGACATGGAAAAGTGATGATGAGGCACTACCGATTCAGTTGCATGTGTCCACTGAGGTGGTACCTTGATTTTGATGCAAGTTGAGGTGGATATCTTGACTTGTATGCAATGTTAGCTAACAACATGTGGTTGCTCCAAGTAGTAATATTGGTTTATGTTCTATTGATGTGGATGTCTCAATCCATGTGCTACTTACTGTTAAATTTTTCTAATTTTTAGATTTGATAATTATTGCCTTATTATTTAATTGTTATTGTTATCATAGAATAATTACACGTTGAAAATATTAACAAGACTTAGTGAATTTCATGAGAGGCTATTGTGAGTAAATATTATATGATATGATGAATTACAATTGAGGGCCCCAATATATATACTTGGGTGGATTTCCCTTTCATTAATGAACATGTCTTTTCCATTATTGTCTTTTCATTAATTAATTGATTATTGATTATTGATTATTGATTATTTATATATTTATACATTATATTATAAATATATTATTTATATATTATATTTATGTTGATGATTATTTCCTCACATGCACGTCTAATTAATATATATCACTCCATCCTGGAGCAGGAAATGTGATAGTACCTTGAGTCTATCCACTCCTCGTCAGGAGAAAGACTATGCTTGGGCCATTCACCACTAGTAGAGCTATGTGAGTAAATGAGTTATTTCCCTTGGTCAAATCAACGTGACCAATATGGTATAATGTCTGCCTGATGTTGCTAACTGGAGAAACATCAAGACTCCCTCTCAACGAGGGAGACATTCTGCATCACGCAAACATTGTCTCAGAAGTATACAAACTTTGTCTTAGACATAGGCTTGGTGAGAATGCCTGCAATTTGCTCATATGTGGATATGTACTGGAGCTTTACTTCTCCCTTTTGTTCCATGTCTCAGATGAAGTGATATTTTATCTCAATGTGCTTCGAATTTTCATGAAATATTGGATTTTCTGAAAGCTTGACACAACTTTGATTATCATATTGTATTAAGGTTGTCTCTAGCTCTTGATCAAATAGTCGTGCAAGAATTTTTTGAAGCCATATTGCTTCATGAATTGCGACACTGGTTGCGATATACTCTGATTCTATTGTGCTAAGTGCTACATAAATTTAATTCTTTCTAAACCAGGATATCATAGTTGATCCTAAGATAAAGAATCACCTTGAGGTTCTCTTTCTATCCACTGCGCTCCCTGCCCAGTAAGAATCAATATATCCATGTAGCCTCACTTCACCATCTAAGTCATATCTCAAACCATATCCAACTATACCATGAAGGTACCTCAACACATGTTTTGTTGCAACCCATTGTAAGTGCCTCAGTTCAACCATGAATTGGCTCAGGGTGTTCACTACAAGGAAAATATCTAGTCTGGTGTTAACCAGGTACATCAAGGATCCAATCAGTTTCCTATACATAGTGGGATCCACCAGATCTAAATCTGAAGCATAATCACTCAGCTTATTCAGATGTGTCATCATAAGTGTATCCATGGACTTCTTGTCCATCATATTGAATCTAATCAATATCTCAACTATGTACTTCCCTTGTCCAAGGAAGATCTTACATGGTTTCTGCCACACCTCCAATCCAAATAAATAATGCATCTAGCCAAGATCCTTCATCTCAAAATCATAGGCCAAGTCCCTCTTGCATTGATCGATGATTCGGTCTACTTTCGTAAGTAACAAGTCATCAACATATAACACCAATATCAAAGGATCACCATCAACAACCTTGTAGTAAAGGTCGAGATCTACTTCACTCTTGGTTAAGCCCAAGCTCATAAAGTATCCATCAATCCTAGAGTACCATGCCTTGGGTTCCTGCTTGAGTCCATACAAATGCTTCTTCATTCTGCAAACATGAGACTCTCTTCCATGTACCTCAAATCCTCGAGGTTTTCTTATGTACACTTACTCCTCAATCACACCATTGACGAATACAATCTTTACATCCATCTAGTGTAATATCCAATCCATGACT
Source organism: Picea engelmannii (assembly GCA_009831015.1). NCBI lineage: Eukaryota > Viridiplantae > Streptophyta > Pinopsida > Pinales > Pinaceae > Picea > Picea engelmannii. The sequence goes on along the minus strand of ML778650.1, from coordinate 705,843 downwards.
GTTGCAATGGAAATAATGGTCCTGGTGGAAGCGTACCTGGTGACTGAAGAAAACATATCTTCATAGTCCACTCCCTCTTTCTAGGAGAACCATCTTGCCAAGAAACCTCGCTTTGTTCTTTTTGATATTGTAGTCTATTGCATTCTTGATATTGTAGATCCACTTATAAGTCACCACTAACTTCCCCTCAGGTCTTGGCACAATCTCCCACACATCATTCTTCATGATGGATTGATATTCCTCCATCATGACATCTCTCCAAACTTGTTGTCTTGTTGCCTCCTCATAACTGGAAGGTTCAGAATCAATGATGTGACTCATCAATTCCATATAACTCAAAAATTTATGAGGTCATCTACTTTTCCTGAAAGTACCATGGGGAGTTTCATGCCTCTTTGCATCCTTCAATGTATCATGAAGCCAGACTGGCCTCTTCCTGATCTCTAGAACAATGACTCTAGGAAAATCCACTGGTTCAGTTGGCTTTGTTGACTTCTCCTGATAGTCTAAAGGATTATCAACTGGAATAGAGGGACTTGAACCCACATCCTTCGGAGCCTCCTGCTCCTCACATTGATCTCCATGTGAGACTCTCTAGACCTCGTAAAGGATGTGTCTTCATCAAAGGTGACATCCTGACTAACCTCTCTTTGGTGTTGTCATGGAATGTAGATTTTGTAAGTCTTTGATGTCTCGTTGTATCCAACAAACATCCCCTTCTTCCCAAATGGCTCCAACTTCATCCTTTTCTCTTTGGGAACGTGAATGTACACTGGAAAACCAAAGATCCTCAAATGATTGACCTTTGGTTTCACACTTGTGAAATCATCCTCAAGAGTCTTGTCTCCCAAGATCCGACAAGGACTCCCGTTCTAGACGTACATTGTTGTTTGGATGCCTCTCCCCATAAGAACATGGGTAAATCCTAATCATAAATCATGGCTTTGGCAACCTCTACAATGGACCTATTATTCCTCTCTGCAACCTCGTTTTGTTTTGGGTTGTAAGGAATAGTCCCACTTGATCTCTACCTCCTTGCATAAATCACTAAAGTCCTTGGAAGTGTACTCTCCTCCATTATATGACCTTGATACCTTGATCTTCTTCCCTGTTAGGTTCTCTCCCTGAGCCTTGAACTCCTAGAATCTACTGAAGACCTCGTCCTTGGTCTTCATGAAGAAGATCCATGTCTTCCGAGAGAAATCATCAATGGATATCACATAGTACATGAATCCACCCAAATATGAAATTGTCATAAGTCCACATACATATGAATGTACTAGATCCAATATCCCCTTAGACCGGCTATCACTTCTTGGAAAAGATCCCTTGGAATTATTTCCAAGTGCACATCCCCTGAAAATGCCATCATGCTCTACTTGAAGCTCTAGAAGTCATGTGACCATCCTCTTCAATGTTGTTAAATCCCTGTAATGTAAGTGTGCAAATCTTTGATTACATAGATCACATAAACTGATGTTTTCATGTATCAATGTCTGGGATGGTCATCCCAACAATCTGTTTAGACCTCCCTCTCAAACATAAATCATTGTTGCAGTGTCTACACTCAATCCCTTAGGCCATACAAGAACCTGTACATTCACGAATGCAAGTCTATATCCTTTATCCTCCAATGATGGGGTAGAAATAAGGTTCTTATTCAGCCTTGGTACATACAACACATATTGTATATGAATAATATCTCTAGAATCTAGTTGGAATGAAGTTATCCCAATTCCTCTCACTGCATACTTGGAAACACACCAAGTTCTACTCACAATGTTGACTCCCTCTAAACTAAATCTGAGAGACAATTACAGGAACATGTCATCTGTCTGAGAGCACCATTGACCACTAACCAAATATCATTGTCATCTACAATAGTGCCTGAAAGAGAGGAGACAAAGAAGTACTCTTTCTGAAGTTCATCTGCAATATCATCAAGTTTAGATCCCTTTGTCTTCTTATGTGGTGGATCCTCATCAATATCAATTGTTGATGCATGATGCTTTCCCTTCATTTTCTTCTGAGGACACTGAGAAGCATAACAACCAAATGTATGACAATTGTTTATTCTGAGAGGGGGGTGAATCAGTAGCAAGAAATATTTAAACACTTGTTCAACTTATACTTCAATCATATTACGTATTGAATATATATATATATATATATACAATGGACCATAAAGAGCAATAGAAGAAACACCATACACCATGCACAATAAATATTTGTGAAGTAATCAATAGTTATTTTTCAAAGGATGTAAAGACTTCAAAGGGAAGCTACAGCTTCCAAGGGAGGGAAAAGCCTCCAAGGGAAGATACAATCCTCCAGGATAAAGAGGGGGTTAAACCCTCTATCATTTCCCCTTCCTTCCACCCAAGAATATATAATAGATAATGAACACTTATATCAACACCATCAAACTGGGTCCACATAGATTGTCACTACCATTGTCAAGTGACTTTGTGAATATCATTGATACATCATCATCATCAAACTGGTTCCACATAGAAATCCTAGGTCCACATGGGTCCACATATAAACCACAACAACAACATAGAACCTTGTCCAAGAATCAACCATGCATATTATAGCGAACCCATAACAATTATCAAAACATCACCACAAGACTAGAAAATATCCTTCATAAGAGCTCCTTATCCTACCAATTGCTTCACTACAAACTTGTTCTAAGAGATCATTAGCTTCGTTACTCTAAAAATGAGAAAACATATCCTATATTTATAGTATTTATGTCCTTATTTTTAGTTTCTGGGCTGACTTGGTTGAACTATCCTCAATTTTCTGGTTGGGTTGTCAAACGGAAAAATTCATATCCCATCATTCCTTAGGAGTTAGAGAGACTTCCATATATCGTTGGAAAGGTATCGGAATAAGATTTCCAACCATTTGAATTGTGATTCCATTTGATTTATTTATGTATGGTAAAAATTCCATCAAAGATAGGGTATATGAATTGACCACAAATAATGCTTTCAATAATATCCATCTTTTGTACTCTTCTTCTTCAAGAAAATGTGGGCTTCTTAACTTATTCTAGGGTTGAAATCAATGACAATAACCAATATTCCAAAAATCTCCCCCTTTTTCATTGATGGCAACACTCACGCTCCCCCTGGCATCATGCTCCTGGTTTCTCTGCACCCTTGACATCAATGGCAAAGGGTGGGGTTGGTCCCCTTAATTTCAAAGGAAAAAAGTTACTCTCTTCTTTGGGGCTGCTCCCCCTGAACAAATGGAACTTAGTAATACTTCATTTTTATTTCTGGTCTTCTAGTCCTTTTCTTCCTTTGATCTCTTCCATGTGTCTTCAATCTTCTTTCTCTTCTCTTGGTCTACCTTCGAACTCTTCTGTGTGTCTTCAGTATTCTTTCTCTTCTCTTGGTATAGGATGTAGATGTTACTTGGTATTCTTATAGTGGTTGCAACCAATCTTCCTGAATATTCTTCTCTAATTTTGCATCTTCTGGAGTAAAACGTGAGAGTGTATCCTTAATCACACATTTTACTGACACTGAGGATATTATGCTTCAGATATTCAACTAATAGGGCATTCTCTGCTTTTATATTTTCACTTCCAAGATTAAATAACCCTTTCCCAAGTACTTTGGTTGATGAGTTATCTCCAAATTCAACATTATCATCCCTTTTCTTCAAGCTGACAAATTTGTTTTGATCCCCAGTCATGTGAGATGAACACCCACTATCTATGTACCATTCATTTTCTTCTTTACTTTCTTTAGAGATCAATGTTATTCACAAATATTCATTGTTTGGAATCTCTTTCTTTCTCCATACTATGGTTGGCATAGGAGCATCTTCTTTCACATATCTACAATCTCGTGTTTTGTGACCAATATTATCACATTTATAGCATACAATATTTTTATCCATTAATGGGGCAAATAGATTATAACATTTTTGATAAATCCATGAGTATTTCCATATCTACTACAATTCATGTTTCTTGCATAGTTGTTTCTTTCATTGATTCTACAATTGATTTCCTTGTGTCCAAAATTTCCACAAGGATAACAATGACCAAGAAAAACATTTCCATACATGTTGGAAGAGGTTCTTCTTGGTGTTTCATTCCTTCTGAATATTGATATTTCATTGCTTTCATACCTGATGGGAGATGACCTTCTTTGTTGTTCTTGTTTTTCTTCATCTTCTTCTGGAGTGTTGGTTCCATCCTTTTCATCTTCCTTATCTTGTTTTATTGTCTTCAAATTAGCATTGTATCCTAGTCCTGTCTTTTCGTTCGGTGATCTTTGACTACTAAGGATTTCATCTAGCTTTTCAGTGCTTCTTTCAAAATTCTCCAACTTCTCTATTATCAATATTAGCTCCCCTTTTGTGTGGTCCAATTCTTCTTTCAATTTCTCATAGTCTTCCAATTGTTTCTTCAAGCTATCAATAATCTCTTCAAGCTTATGATTCTCTTCTTCACAACTACTCAGTTCTCTTCTTAGATTTCTATTTATGTTTCTGAGCTTGTTATTTTCGGTTTCAACATGCTTCAATTTCTCAAGATTTTCATCCTATTGTTCACTTTTTGTATTGTCTATATATCCCCAGAAAGAATCATAGCTAGTTCCCTCATCAAAATCTTCTTCAGAGATAATTTCTTCTTCTTTAGAACTCTTGTGATCATCATCCTGGGTTTCTTGGGTTATGAAGAGGACTTCTCCTACATCTGTTTCTTCTCCATCATTTTCATCAGAAGAGGTACCATCATCCTTGGAGTAGAAAATCCTTTTCTTGTTGAAGCTTCTCTTTTCATATTGGCAATTTTCAGCTAGATGTCCTACTCTACCACAATTGAAGCATTTGGAAGGGGGACTACCTTCATATCATGTGCTTCCCTTCTTGAGCCTTTTTGTGAAATTTGATATTTCTTCATCGAAGTCATGATCTGGTCTTTATTCTTCCTTTTTTTGTGTGTCCTTAGTCTTATTTGTGTCTTTAAAGGATGCTTCCTTATCTGATTGGCCAACTTCTGTACCTTTTCTCATTGTGTATGCTATGAAAGACCCATGTAATTCATCCATTGTCATTTTGGTTAAGTCCCTAGTTTCTTCAATGGCAGAGACCTTAGCATCATATTTCAAGAGAAGTGATATTAACACCTTTTGTACAACCAAATATTCATTTAGCTCTTATCCTAGTCCTCTAATAGCATTGACAACTTCATTAACTCTAAGTAAATAAGTTGCAATGCATTCCTTTTCATCCATCTTCAAATTTTCAAACTCTGCTCTATGTCGTTGAAGCTTGACCTGTTTGACTTTAGGATCACCTTCATATATTATTTTGAGTTTGTCACATACCTCTTTAGTTGTGTTGCAACTCATCACCTTTCTAGCAATAATTGGTGACAATGCTCCTAGAATAACATGTCTAGCTTTTGAATTGTAACACATTGACTTCTTATCATTTGGATCGGTTGGAGTATCCTTTGGGATTACATAGCCATTTGCAACTGAGTACTAGATATCCACTCTCAAATTTGTCAAGTAAGTTTATAATCTATCACTCGAGTATGGATAATTGATTCCATCAAATCTTGAAATCCCATTTGGAAGAGAAATGTGGTCTTCCATATTTCTTCAAGATCTTCCTTCTAGTGGTTAAATTGTACTAAAGGTAACCTACTATGATACTAATTGTTGATACTGAGAGGGGGGTGAATCAATAAAAAGAAATATTTAAACACTTTTTCAACTTATACTTAAATCATATTATGTATTCAATATATATATCCAATGAACCATAAAAAGCAATAGAAGAAACACCATTCACCATGCACAATAAATATGTGTGAAGTAATCAATAGTTAGTGGTCAAAGGAAGTAAATACTTCCAAGGCAGGGAAAAGCCTCCAAGGGAATGTAACACCCTATTTCCCCCAGTCTGTAAATATAACTATATTGGCCAAGGAACTATGGCAAACCTAAAAGTGTGAATGTTTGATTTAATGGACCTTTGTACAAAAGGTCGATGAATGTAAATTTTGTTATTTTAATAGAAAATGGCTATGTGTTGCATGAATCCTGAAAGAGGGGATGTGTTAATATAAAACTATGAATGCTATGAAAGGTGGTGGAGGGGACCTGGAATGGTTGTGTTAACCTCCACCGAACCAATACCATGTTGGAATTAATTGCTCAGATCAAAACAACCCTCTGACCCAAGAATGAATTACAGTTTGGATGGTAGGTGGGAAGACCTCCTCAAGAGTTAATGAGGGGATGGGGCAAACCGCCCATATGTAATCCTTCTAGACCTAACCATGGACTGGGAATTCGAGCCACATGCAACCTTGCTAAGGAAGTCAAGAAAGGAAATGCGCTGAGCAGAGGAAGACCTGTTGGAAAAAAATGCAGAGGCGAGAGCAGAAACTCTCGGGTCTGAGGAAGGACTGAAAGAGGAAAAGTGAGCTCTGATCACAGAAAATAGATATTGAGCCAGGAGAAGGAGAGTAACCTAAGTCCCTAACTTTTGTTGGGATATAAGTAAACGATTGAATCCCAAAGCATCGTGGCTTAAGCTCGGGGGTGGCCAGTGATAAATCCATTGGGAGTGACTGAGCCTATGGTTGGGTGGAAATGAACACCCCTTTCAGCAGTTGCATCACACTCTATGGTTCTAATAAGTGTTTTCTTGCCTTATGCTTTGAATTGTAAATAATGGATGCATGCGAGTATTTACATGTCTATAAAGGGTTTTTTCTCTGTATTAAATGATTAAGTTATGAGTATGCATTCGTTCCCTTGAGAACCTATATTTCTGCTTGAATTTCCATACGTCCCAGTTTAATCACTCAAAGGTGCTTTCCCCAGGAATTTACATCACCGTTCTGAAGTCAAAGCAAGCCTCTAGGAATAGCTATCATTTTGGTAACCTCACAAGTTACATTGCCTTGATTCAAAGTTTAAAGCTCTGCGAGTTGGGAAGGTGTTCCCTTCATACCAGTAGTCTAGGAGACTCTGAACTTGCGCCTATTTCCTTAACCAAAAACCTGACTAAGAGTGGGGATTATAGCCTAGGAGTTATATGAAGATCCACGTGACCTGGGTCTAGGAACCTTGGAGCTCTAGGCTCCAAGATGTCAAATTTCATAAGAGTCAAGTTGAACCCCTCAATTGCTATGAACCGTCGATCTATGAGCAGAGATCAAGGGTGGGGAATCACTACAAAGCAATAAGGTGAAAATAGAGGACGCACTAGTTCATGGCCCGCAATTCACCCTTGTCGTTGATCTCAATGGGATAGAAGATCAACGATCCCAGTTAGACTAGAATCGAGCAAGCACTTTCCAAATTGTGGAGGTCGAACTCTCTGGTAAAGAGTATGCATGATGGGGCCCCACAGTTTCTGTGAACCATCTATCGTCGTTAACCTTTGATCTGAGTTTGACACGATCCCTGAAATGCAAGGAGAATGTGGGATGGAAAAATATTCAAGGAGATCAAGCTCATAAGAGATAACGTTTTCAGGAGTGTAGACGAAATCCAGGAGACAGGCTTGTAGGAAGAGCAAAGGTGGAATCTTTCGAGCACTTAGAAAATATTCTAAGTCGGAGTAAGTCAGAAGCTCAGGAGGAGGAGTGACAGTGGCCATTGGATGACAATGTCAAGGATCGACAGTCGTCTGATCTAAGAAAGGTGCACGAACCTTAGCACTTGGCACACGTAGGAGAAGGGAACTTACCAAAGTTCCGAAGTCCCGAAGTAATTTGATGTCGTCCATCGCCAGGAGGTGAATCTGGACCGCCAAATCCAGAGGGATACGTGGCGATAGATCACAGACTTCGGAGGAATATGTTCAAGGGTTTTCAGTTGAAAGTTGAGATTCCTAAATCCTGAAGATCCGAAGTGAATTTGGACCGCCAGATCCAGAGGGACACGTGGCGATAGATCCTGGACTCTGAGGAAATTTGTGCGAGAGTTTTCAGTTGATATCTGAGACTTCCAAAGTCTGGAGAGCTGAAGAGACAAAGTAAATCTCAATCATTAGATCACCCGAAGAAGGATCTTGATCATTGATCGCCAGGAGATACGTGTCAGCATATCAACAAATTCGGGAAATCTATTCGAGAGTTTTCAGTTGAGATTTGAGACTCTCGAAGCGTAAAGAGTCGGAGAGCTGGAGCAAATATCAATCGTCATATCATTCGAAGTAGATCTCAGTCGTCATATCGTCCAAATTAAATATCTAAAGTTGGATCGTCCGAAGTGAATCTGGACCATCTAATCGAGAAGGGACGTGGCATGAATCTGTGGATTTGAGATAGAGTCCCGAAGTAATTCATAGTCATCAGATTAAGAAGGGACGTGGCATGAATCTGTGGACTCCAGATAAAGTCCCAAAGTAATTCATAGTCTTCATATTAAGAAGGGTTGTGGCGTGAATATGTGGACTCTGGATAAAGTCCCGAAGTAATTCATAGTCATCAGATTGAGAAGGGACGTGGTGTGAATATGTGGACTCCGGGTAAAGTCCCGAAGTAATTCGTAGTCGTCAGATCTAGAGGAGATGTGACGTAAATCTATGAACTCCGGGTAAATACCTGAAGCAATCCTCGATCGTCATATCCAAAGGACAGGTGGCATAAATTTGTGGACTCCGGGTAAAGACCCGAAGTAATCCTTGATCATCAGATCAAGTGGAAACGCGTCAATGGATTATAGCCTTCAGATAAAATCCATTGGGAAAAAAGGGTGAAGTTTGAGATTTGAGATCTCAGAAGTCCGGAGACCCAAAGGAGATCTTGACTGTTGATCGAGAAGAGGGCCACAAGACCGTTGATCTAGTTGAAAGGTCAAACACCGAAGTGGAAGTAGGGTTGTTGATTTAGGAGGACAGGTGTCCACATATTTTCAACTCCGGAATATTGATGTACGGAGGAAAGTAGGGTTTGATATTTGAAAAGTCTAAAGTCTAAAATCACAAAGGAGATCACATCCATTGATTTAGGAGGGGCAGATCTGGTTCGTGGATTTGAAAAGGGAAGATCTGAACTGTCAGTTTAGAAAGTACCTTCAATATTGGGATATCGATGGTCCCATAGAATTTCGGGGATTGGAGGTGCACGAACTTTAAAAAGTTGAGGGCGGGCCACAATCCCAACCCCAGTTTTGGAGAATTGACATGTGGAGGCTCGAGGAGAATTGCAGGCCAAAAAGTAGTTTGGTTTCAAACCGCCTTTGTTCATGCCTGCAGTTGTGTGTTTGTGTGAGGTCATCGCCCAAGGTCACATCCGAGGAGGGGCCAAGAGAAAAGGGGCTAACACCAACTCCGAGACTTCGTTGAAGCGTGAAGGAGAAGGCCGCGGGTATCATAAGACCTGCAGTAGAAGCCGGAAGGGCTTGTGCTTGATTAAGAGGTGAGACTATCAAGGTCTTTAATTCTTGTTTGACTTAGAGAATCGGAGAACCTTGACTGGTGGGTCGGGCTGAGTCTCGGACTTCCCAAATTAGGAATCGTAGATGGAAAGGATCTGTTCCTGTAAGGAGGACAAAAAAAAATTATTTTCGCCCCATCGTGGGTGTGTTACAAATTGGTATCAGAGCATGGTTACAACACTTGGCCTGCTTGGGCTCATGGACGAGTCACTTAAAAACTCTATTTGGAGTACTCTTAAAAGAGTGACACTCTACCTTACCTCTTTCTTAAAAATTCTGGTTAAAAATGTTATTAAAGAAAAGAATGAAAGTTTCTACTCTGTGTGTGCATTTAAGAAATTGAACCATGTATTGTTCATGAACTAATAGACTGTTAGCTAACAACAAGTTTTTTTGGTCAACACTCGAGCAGTCAGTAAATCACGGGAAAACTTCAAGACTAAAGGATGGTGACGTTTCATGAAGTGGGGGATGGTTCCCACAATAGAGACGAATAATCTTACAAAAGGAGGGCGATGGAAACCCCTCTAGATCTAGCTGAAACTGTAAGGAGCCTCAAGGCTGAATTACAGAGTTGCAAGGATGACAACGAGAGATTGATAAAGGAGAAATAAAAACAAATAGAAATTAACATAGTCTTGTTGCATAGCTTGTCCGACATACAGAGGAAACTACGACATCAACCCGCAACTAGTCATGTGGACTGACAACATAAGAAGAGAATTCAAAGTCCACCTGAGATCCGAAAACATGACTCCATAAGTGACCACACTGGGAGAAGAACCTCGAAGAAGGCCCAACCTGGAGGCAAGGGACACTCATCGGTAGAGTCCTCTGGAAAGGAAGCTGGCAAATCCAAATGATCTTTTAGTAGCAGATAAAGCTCACATTCTCAAAGGAAAGGAAAGAAGCAAAAACGTTCCAAAAATCATGATCCTGAAGAATTCAAGAAAGCCAAACCACTCTCTTTCGATGGAGAGATTGGGAAGGGAGAAGAGGCTAAAGTTTGGATTCTTGGTTTAAATAAGTACTTCAGAGTCCATGACTACTCTGAAAACTTGAAGGCTCAAATAGCCATCTTTAACCTGAATAGAAAGGCTTCCATTTGGTGGGAAGACCTTAGGAATGTGAAAGGATTCCATGAGAAGGACTTGTCATGGAAACAATTTGAGAAATACTTCAGGAAGCAATATCTGTCAGAGAAATACATGGATGGGAAGACTAAGGAATTCTATGAACTCAGGCTAGGGCAACTCACCATAGATGAATTTGTCAATAAATTCCTTGAACTACTAAGGTATGTACCCTACATAAAAGATGAAAAAGTAAAAATGTAGTGGTTCATTAGTGGGTTACCTCAGACCTACCGGGATAGGATTGAGTTCGACGAACCAAATACCTTAGAAGAAACTATCTGGAAGGCAAGGTATTGTTATGAACAGTTTGGGAGTAAGACAAGACCTCACGAGGACTGGAAGAAGAGGAGTAGTTAGGGATTCCAAAACAAGGGGTTTAAATCCTCAATATTTAATAACTATGGAAAATATTCTAGAAGGAGCCTTCTTACTAGAAGTGTACATCAGAAAAATTTCTCCTCTCAAAGTGGAAATAAACCTTTTAAGACAGTCCCAGAAAAGACCGATAACCTAAAGAAGGAACCCTTAAAATGTTGGGGTTGTGGAGAAGATCATCGATTGAGGGACTGCCCACACAGACAACAGAACAGTAAGAGAGTCTACAATATACAAGAATCTACCACTGGCAATGATGTGGCTAGGATCATGTCGTGAATCTATGCATCCTTGGACAATAATCAAGCCGACCACCAAGCTTCAATAGTGGAGCTAGAAGGTATGATCGTCAACCATCTAGTTTCTATTTTAATTGACCCATGTTCTAATTTGAGTTATGTGGCCCCTCAGACTATTGATAAGTGTAAACTGCAACCAATTAGACATGTTAAACCGTGGTTGGTGCAACTAGCCACTAGGACCAAAAGAAAGGTGGTAGAGGTCATACCAGCCTGTCAATTCATCATGGGTGGATTTCCCACCCGAGCGACCCTTAACATACTTCCCCTGGGATCTTATGACTTGTTGATTGGTATGGATTGGTTGGATGCTTATAAAACTAAATTGTACTATTATCATAAAACTTTAGAATGTGTAAATGAAGAAGGGAGAAAAAAAACCCTCCAAGGGATTCAGAAGCATGTCTCAGTGAGACAAATATCAACCCTTCAAATGAACAAGTATTGCAGAAAGGGGTGTTCCTTATATGCCATATAGGTACTGAAATCTGTTGATAATGAAAAACCAAACATAGGGGACCACCCCATATTAAGAGAACACAAGGACGTGTTCCCAGAAGAGGTACCAGGTCTACCTCCAAGAACGGATATCGACTTCTCGATAGAAATTACACCAGGAGCAGTACCAACATCTAGAACGCCATATAGAATGAGCACGCCAGAGCTGGTTGAGCTCAAGCTACAACTAAAGGAAATGATGGACAAAAGCTACATCCAATCCAGTGTATCTCTGTGGGGAGCACTTGTCTTGTTTGTGAAAAATAAATATGGTACACTCTGACTGTGCATAGATTGCAGATAACTCAATAATACAAACATAAAGAACAAGAACCCCTTACCAAGAATCAATGACTTGTTCGACCAATTGGAAAGTGCTTCCATATTCTCGAAGATCGACTTAAGGTCTAGATACTAGCAAGTTCAGATTAAGGATGAAGACATCCACAAAACAGCCTTCAGGACGAGGTATGTTCACTATGAATTCGTGGTGGTGCCATTTGGGTTAACCAATGCCCCCGCCACTTTTATGTGCTTGATGAATAATGTACTCAGCAAATTCCTAGACAAATTTGTATTGGTTTGCATTGATGATATCCTAATCTACTCCAAGAATAGGGATGAGCACAAAGAACATCTTAGACTTGTACTTCAAGTACTAAGAGAGCATCATCTCTACACTAAGTTTAGCAAGTTTTCTTTCTTTCAGAAGCAAGTCCATTACTTAGGCCACGTCATATCTAAGAAAGGGGTGGCAGTAGACCTCGACAAGAATCAATATATTATGGAAAGGCCTACCTGGAAGGATGTATCCGATATTAGGTCCTTCACGGGCTTAGCAGGACACTATAGAAGGTTCATAAAATGGTTTTGCAAGATTGGTTGTCCAAACACTACCCTTTAGAAAAAGGGGAGTAAATTCATTTGGACATCAAAATGTTAAGAAAGATTTCAAGAACTAAAATACCTCCTAACTCATGCACCCGTGATAAAGATTGCAGACCCGGATAATGATTTCCTTGTGTGTATAGATTCTTGCAAGGAAGGACTCAAAGGAGTCCTTATGCAAGAGGGACGTGTAATTTGCTACGCATCCAGGAAATTAAATGAGCATGAGATCAATTATGTGACCCATGACCTAGAGTTGGCTTCCATAGTACATGCTTTAAAAATGTGGAGGTGGGTAGGAAATTTGTGCTTATGACAGACCATTGTGGATTGAGACACCTGTTTGATCAACCAAAACTCAATGTCAAGCAAGCTAGGTGGATGTCTCTCCTTAGTGATTTTGATTTCGAAATCAAAGACATCAAAGGAAAGGAAAATAGGGTGATCGATTCCCTTAGTAGAAGTATAAAAACAATTCATCTGGAAACGGTAAGCACATGTGAAATGGATGTTAGGGAAAGAGTTAGGAATGCACAAGAAATAAATGCATTCTTCAAGACCATGGCCTCATACCTAAGGCAAGAGCCTATAGGGATAAAATATGAAGGCTACCAGATGCTCAAAGAAGGCCTATTGACTTACAGAAACAAATTGTATGTTCCAAACTATGACGACTTGAAGAAGTTCATAATGGATGAACTACATAAGAGACCTTATACTGGTCACCCAGGATATCAGAAAATGATCACGACCATTAGGAAACAATTCTATTGGCCTGGATTAAAGAAATACATAACTAACTATTTAGCTAAGTGCTTAGAATGCCAACAAGTTAAGGTTGAACATCGACATCCAACAGGGTTGTTACATCCCCTACTGATCCCATAATGGAAATGGGAAACCATCTCCATGGACTTCATCACCAGATTACCAAATTCGACCAAGCAAAATGATGCCATCATGGTTGTGGTGGAAAAATTGAGTAAGCCTTCTCATTTCGTTCCTATCAAATCAACTTGCAAGGCCATAGATATTGCCAACATATTCATGAAGGAGATATTTAAACTGCATGGCATGCCCAAGGAAATTGTATCTGACCAAGATACCAAATTCACTTCAAGATTTTGGAAATCCCTAATGGTTGGTTTTGAGACAAAATTGTTGTTCAACACAACTTATCACCCTCAAACTGATGGACAAACAGAAAGAGTGAACCAAATAGTAGAATACATGCTAAGGATGCATGTAATGCATCAGCCTAAGAAGTGGGAAGACTACCTGCCATTGGTAGAGTTTGCCTACAACAACAGTTATCAGGAATCCTTGAAGATGAGCCCTTTTGAAGTCATCTATGGTAGATAGTGCAAGATTCCAATTAGCTGGAGTAATCCAGTGGATAGAATTACAATCGGACTCGACTTGATGAAAGAAATGGAATGACAAGTGGTTCATATAAGACAAAATCTGAAGATTTCTCAAGATAGAAAGAAAAGTTACGCCGACAGAAAGAGAACTCCTAGAGAGTTCAAGACCGGAGACCATGTCTATCTCAGAGTTAGACCCAGGAAGAGTTCCCTGAGAATGGGAGCCTGTGCCAAATTGGAACCTCGGTATTGTGGACCCTTTGAATTCTTAGATAGAGTGGGAAGGCTAGCACTTCCTCTCACTGCAAAGGCACATAATGTTTTTCACATTTCATTATTGAAGAAATATGTACATGATGCTCATCATATAATTGATTTGTTTGTGATCCAAGTGGAGCTGGAGGGAGAATTTTTGCCAGAACCCCAATGCATATTAGACAAGAAGGAAACCTCAGTTAGGAACCAAACGATTGCACAGTTCAAGGTGCAGTGGAAACACTTTGGCCCAGATGAGGCTACGTGGGAAATGGAGGATGCCATGAGACATGCATATCTGATTTTGTTTACTCCTATACATACATGTCATGTTGACAGATAGAACATTGAGGACAATGTTCCTTTAAGGGGGAGGTAATTGTAACACCATGTTTCCCCCAGTCTATAAATATAACTATATTGGCCAAGGAACTATGGCAAACCTAAAAGTGTGAATGTTTGATTTAATGGACCTTTGTACAAAAGGTCGATGAATGTAAATTATGCTATTTTAATAGAAAATGGTTACATGTTGCATGATTTTTGAAAGAGGGGATGTGCTAAGAGAAAACCACGAATGTTATGAAAGGTGGTGGAGGGGACCCGTAATGGTTGCATTAACCTCCATCGAACTAGTACCATGCTAGAATTAATTGCTCAGATCAGAACAACCCTCTGACCCAATAATGAATTACAGTCGGGATGGTAGGTGGGAAGACCTCCTCAAGATTTAATGATGGGATGGGTCAGACCCCCCATCCGTAAGGCTTCCAGACCTGACCACAGACTGGGAATTCAAGCCACATGCAACCTTGTTGAGGAAGGAAAGAAAGGAAGTGTGGTGGGAAGAGGAAGACCTATAGGAAAATAATGCAGAGACGAGAGCGGAAACTCTCGGTTCCGAGGAAGGAATGAAAGGAACAGTGAGTTCTAATCACACAAAATAGAGATTGAGCCAGGAGAAGGAGAGTAACCTTTGTCCTTATCTATTTATGTATTGGGAGAAGGAGAGTAACCTTTGTCCTTATCTATTTCTGTATTGGGAGAAGGAGAGTAACCTTCGTCCCTAACTTTCGTTGAGCTGGAATTAAGAGATTGAATCTCAAAGCATCGTGGCTTAATATCGGGGGTGGCCAGTGATAAATCCATTGGGAGTGACTGAGCCTATGGTTGGGTGGAAACGAGCACCCCTTTCAGCAGTCGCATCACACTCTATGGTTCTGATAAGTGTTTTCTTGCCTTATTCTTTGAATTGTAAATAATGAATGCATGTGAGTATTTACATGTCTATAAATGGTTCTTTCTCTGTATTAAATGATTAAGTTATGAGTATGTGTTCGTTCCCTTGAGAACCTCTATTTCTGATTGAATTTCCATACGTACAACTTTAATCACTCGAAGGTGCTTTCCCCGAGAATTTACATCACCGTTCTGGAGTCGGAGCAAGCCTCTGGGCATAGCTACCATTTTGGTAACCCCAGAAGTTACTTTTCCTTGATTCAGATCTTAAATCTCTATGAGTAGGGAAGGTGTTCCCTTCAAACCAGTAGTCTAGGAGACTTTGAACTTGCACCTATTCCCTTAACCAAAAACCCGACAAAGAGAAGGGATCATATCCCAAGAGTTATATGAAGATCCACGTGACCTGGGTCTAGGAACCTTGGAGCTCAAGGCTCCGAGATGTCAAATTGCACAATATTCAAGTTGAACCCCACAATTGCTATGAACTGTCGATCTATGAATGGATATCGAGGGTGGGGAATCACTGCAGAGCACGAAGGTGAAAATAGAAGACGCGCTAGTTCGCAGCCCACAATTCACCCTTGTCGTTGATATCGATGGGCTGGAAGATCAACGATCCAGGTTAGACTAGAATCGAGCGAGCACTTTCCAAAATGCGGAGGTCGAACGCTCTAGTAAAGAGTACGCATGTTGGGGCCCTGCAATTTCTGTGAACCATTGATCGTCATTGACCTTCGATATGAGTTTGACGTGATCCCTGAAATGAAAGGAACGCGTGGGATGGTGAAATATTCAAGGATATCAAAATCAAAAGAGATAGTGTTTTCAGGAGTGCAGACGAAATCCATGAGATGGGCCTGTAGGAGGAGCAAAGGTCAAATCCTTCGAGCACTTAGAAAATCTTCTAAGTCGGAGTAAGACAGAAGCTCGAGTGGAGGAGCAATAGTGGTCGTTGGATCACAACGCCAAGGATCGACATTCATATCATCTAAGCAAGGTGCACGAACTTTAGCACTTGGCACACGCAGGAGAAGGCAACTTACCAAAGTTTTGAAGTCCCAAAGTAATTTGAGGTCGTCCATCACCAAGAGGTGAATCTGGACTTCCATATCCAGAGGGATACATGGCGATGGATTGCAGACTATGGAGGATAATGTTTGAGGGTTTTCAGTTGAAAGTTGAGATTCTCGAACCTCGAAGACCCGAAGTGAATCTGGACTGCCAGATCTAGAGGGACACGTGGCAACAGATCATGGACTCTGGAGAAATTTGTGCGAGATTTTTCAATTGAGATTTGGGACTCTCGAAGTCCAGAGAGCCGGAGAGCCGAAGTAAATCTCAATTGTCAGATCACCTGAACTAGGATCCTGACCATTGATCACCAGGATATATGTGTCAGCATATCAAAAGCTTCGGGAAATCTATTCGAGAGTTTTCAGTTGAGATTTGAGACTCCTGAAGCGCGAAGAGTCAGAGAGCCGAAGAAAATCTCAATCGTCATATCGTCCGAAGTAGATATCAGTCATCGGATCATCCGAAGTAAATCTCCAGCGTCAGATGGCCTTAAGTGAATCTGGACCGTTTAATCTAGAAGGGACATGGCATGAATCTGTGGACTCCGGATAGAGTCTCGAAATAATTCATAACTACCAGATTAAGAAGGGACGTGGTGTGAATCTATGGACTCCGGATAAAGTCCCGAAGTAATTCATAGTCGTCAAATTAAGAAGGGACATGGCACGAATCTGTGGAATCTGGATAAAGTCCCAAAGTAATTCATAGTCGTCATATTAAGAAGGGACGTGGCATGAATTTGTGGACTCCGGGTAAAGTCCCGAAGTAATTCATAGTCGTCATATCTAGAGGAGATGTGACGTAAATATGTGAACTCTGGGTAAAGACCTGAAGCAATCCTTGATCGTCAGATCCAAAGGACAGGTCGCACAAATATGTGGACTCCGCGTAAAGACTGAAAGTAATCCTTGATCATCATATCAAGTGGACACACGTCAGTGGATTATAGCCTTTGGATAAAATCCATTGGGAAAAAAGGGTGAAGTTTGATATTTGAGATCTCAGAAGTTCAGAGACCCGAAGGAGATCTCGACTGTTGATCGAGAAGAGGGACACATAACCGTTGATCTAGTTGAAAGGTCAAACACCTGAAGTAGAAGCAGGGTCGTTGATTTAGGAGGACAGGTGTCTGCAGATTGTCAACTCTGGAAGATTTATGTACAAAGGAAAGAAGGCTTTGAGATTTGAAAAGTCTGAAGTCTAAAATCACGAAGGAGATCACATTCGTTGATTTAGGAGGGGAAGATTTGGTCTGTGGATTTGAAAAGGGAATATTTGAACCGTCAGTTCAGATAGTACCATCAATATTGGGAGATCAATGGTCTCGTATCATTGCGGGGATTGGAGGTGCGCAAACTTTAAAAAGTTGAGGGCGGGCCACAATCCAAACCTCGGTTTTGGAGAAAGGACACGTGGAGGCTCAAGGAGAATTGCGGGCCAAAAATTAGTTTGTTTTCAAACCGCCTTTGGTCACGTCCGCAATTGTGTGTTTGCGTGATGTCATCTCCCAAGGTCACATCCGAGGAGGGGCCAAGAGAAAAGGGGCTAATGCCAACTCTGAGACTTCGTTGAAGCGTGAAGGAGAAGGTCACATGTATCATAAGACCTACACCAGAAGCCAAAAGGGTCTGTGTTTAATTAAGAGGTGAGACTATCAAGGTCTCTAAGTCTTGTTTGACTTAGAGAATCAGAGATCCTTGATCGGAGGGTCGGGCTGAGTCCCGAACTTCCCAAATTAGGAATCGTTGAGGGAAAGGATCTGTTCCTGTAAGGAGGACATTTTTTTTTTATTTTCGCCCCATCATGGGTGTGTTACAGGGAAGATACAATCCTCCAACATAAAGAGCAATTTAAACCCTCTATCCTTGCACATTCCTTCCACCCAAGAGTATATAAGAGATAATGACCACTTATATCAATACCATCAAATTGGGTCCACTTAGAAACTGGGTCCACATAGACTGTCACTACCACTGTCACTGTCTTTGTGAATATCGTTGATACATCATCATCATCAAACTGGGTCCACTTAGAAACTGGTTCAACATGGAAACCCTAGGTCCACATGGGTCCACATATAAACCCCAACAACCACATAGAACCTTGTGCAAGAATCAAGCATCCATATTATAGCAAACCCATAACAATGACCAAAACATCACCACAAGATTAGAAAATATCCTTCATAAGAGATCCTTATCCTCCTAGTTGCTTCACTCCAAACTTGTGCTAAGATATCACTAGCTTGGTTACTCTAAAAATGTGAAAAGCCATTTTATATTTATAGTAGTTATGTCCTTATTTTTAGTTTCTGGCCGACCTGGTTGAACTGTCCTCAATTTTTTGGTTGGGTTGTCGAACGAAAAAATTCATATCTCCTAATTCCTTGGGAGTTATATGGACTTCCATATACCATTGGAAAGGTATCGGAATAATATTTGCAACCATGTAAACTGTGATTCCATTTGAGTTATTTATGTATGGTAAAAATTCCCTCAAATATAGAGTATCTAAATTGACCACAAATAATACTTTCAACAATCTCCATCTTTTGTACTCTACTTCTTCAAGAAAATGTGGGCTTCTTAACTTCTTTTAGGGTTGAAATCAATGACAACAACCAATATTCCAAAAAAAATTGAAGCACTTGATTTTTGAAATATTCTTCTTCTTATGTTCTTTAACTGGGGTTGATCCTCCACCTGTATTTTTCTTTCCAAAATTCCTTTTTCCTTTTCCTTTTCTTGCATGAGCTGCAATATCTTGAGCTCTCTCATCATGAGGTTTCTGAAAGATATTTTTGGACAATTTTATGTCCTTCTCTTAGACACAATAATTCCATAGCCAATCAAACTTGGGAAACTCCTCTCGTCCACAAATTCTCCAAACAAATGGTTCCCATGAAGAAGGAAATCCATTAAGAGTTGGTGTAACAAGATATGCATCATCAATGGTGTCTCCAATGGTATTAAGTTGATCTCTCAAATGGGATACTTTCATACAATAAATGACAATTGAATCTGATTTTCTCTTCATGATACAATGGAGTTGATTTCTCAAAGATAATTTCCTTCTAGTGTTCTTTCTCTCAAGCAATCCCACCAAGGAGTCAAACATTTCTTTGGAAGTTTTCAACTCGGCAATGTGTGGAATCAAATTATGTTTTACATAATCTATCAAGATCCTCTTAACCTTTGATTCATTATTCTTGTGTCTGGATTTCTCTTCAACCCTTTCTGGTTCTAAGACATTTTGTTTTATATAATTTTGGATCTCATTTCATCTAGGATGAAGAGTATCTCGGTCTTCAAGGATGTAAAATTTGTAGCACCATCCATCATATATTATACTCTAAGACTGGAAACCATCTTGTAGAGGAACAGAGAGTGACAAAAGGATTTTTTCACACTATATAGTGCAATCCTTAAGGTGGGTGTGCCCTATAACTAGGAAAATCGCGACCAAAGGGAATGTGGTCACTCTGTGTGCACAGGTCGCTCATGACCATGACCGTACAATTGCAAAAAATAAAATATTTGAAGCAGATATATCATATCTGGAACTGAAAGATTTTAACTAGCTCTGATACCATGTTGAATTTTTCTAATTTTCAAATCTGATAATCATTGCCTTGTGATTTAAATGCTATTGTTATCATAGAAGAATTACAAACTAAAAATCTCAACAAGACTTAGAGAACTCGCTGAGAGGTTATTGTAAGTAAATATTATATGAGATGATGTATTATAATTGAGGGCCCCAATATAAATACTTGGGCGGAGTGCCCTTTCATTAATGGACATGTATTTTCCATTATTGTCTTTTCATTAATTAATTTATTATTAATTATTGATTATTTATATATTTATACATTATATTATAAATATATTATTTGTATATTATATTTATGTTGATGATTATTTCCTCACATGCACATCTAATTAATATAGATCACTCCATCCTAGAGCAGGAAATGTGAGAGTACCTCAAGTCTATCCACTCCTTGTCAGGACAAAGACTACGCCTGGGTCATTCACACTAGCAAAGCTTCATGAGTAAATGATCAATTTCCCTTGGTCAGATCAACATGACCAATCAGGGAGAATGTTTTCCCGGTGCAGCTAACTGGAGAAACATCAACACTTAGGTGGCACTTTATGGTCCACGTGAAGGTCTCCTTCACATTAAATTGAACAAAATTATATTATGGGAAAAGTAAATTACATAGCACTTTAGGTTATGAAAGGTCTGAAAAACAAAATTATCAATGTAACACCCAAGGCATAGTCTCCAAGGAATAAGGCTCATGGTCTTCAAGTGATAAGGCCCATGTGGGTCCTTGGTTAAGGATCAATCTATGGAGGTAACACCCAATGCATAGTCTCCAAGAGCATTGGTTTCTAAGGAGGAGAGCTCACATAGGGTGATTCCTAAAAAAAATTGAAAATCTATTGTGGAGGAGGGAATAAAAAAATATCATTTGGGCCTTCAATCAATGCAGTGAACCCCCAATTTTTTTTTACTTAGAACTACTTATCCCTCACCACAATGACAATGTGACATTCTTACTCATAAATGATCTTGGACCTCACAACCCATAGATTTTTATGCATGCATCTTGAAAGGTTCCTACACATAGAGATCAACGACACAAAAATAATTGCGAAAAGGTCACAAGCACACAAAATCTTTGCTAGAAACTTAGTATTTGGTTAGCAAAAGAAGGTAGTGAGGCAAACTTGGAGAACTAGATCTATTTATGATTTTATAGCCTTGCTCTAAGTGCAAACCGAAGAACATACTCATACCAGTGCCCAAGAAACTCAATAATGAATAATAAACCAAAAACAAAGCACAAAAATATGCAAGTCTATAATTAAAAAATTCACTACATTTGTTAAATCTCCAAAGAGAAATGACCAGACTTGGGAAACACAAGATGTTTTCATGAAATGAAAGGCATTCCTAAATGAAAATAATGCTCTAGACATAATGGAGTAGTTCTCTTGGCCTATAAATGCTAAAAAAATTTAGAAACCAAAATACCTTAGTTGCAAGTATTGACACTTGATCAAGATATTGATCAACAACAAGAGTGGATATTCACAGGATCATTGATACCATGTTTTAAAAATAGGGTATATCCAGAGAGGTAAGACACCTTAAGAAAAATGCTCATGCATGGAGATCAAATATTAGTACACTAGAGTTTACATGGGTGAAAACCCCAAAGAGGGAAACAATCCACAACCCCAACCAACACAACACCCTGATACAATTGGTTAATGAAAAAATAAAATATTTTACATGAACATCTCTCATAATCAATCATCAACAAACGATCCTCCATGTTATTTGAATAGAGATCATGGACCAATCATGTGTTATGCCATGGATCAAGTGTCATTAATATTGAGGATATGTTTGAACCGTTAGATCACACATGTGTAGGACATGATTGTGATTGTCATATTAGTAAAGTACAAAAGTAGTAAAGAAACACACCAAAAATACACTTTAACTTAAGATTACATTAGACCAAGTTGACTTTAATTAAATCCTAATGTTGAAATATCCTAACAAAAAATACATATGTTGATTATCATATAATGCAATATTTATTAATAAGCATGTTATAAATCCAATTGGATTTCCCTAAAGATTTCTATAGATGCAATGTTGATTTTGAAATTGTTTTTCATATGAAATATGGTACATGGTTGTGAAGAACGAATTCCTACCTGACTAGAAATTTTGAATCGCAATGAGGAAGAAAATCATATTAGAATGTCCTAATGAGTGAAGGGAGGTAGGTCCAAGTATGATACATTAGAAAAGACTAAGGACAACAAAGGAAAAGAACTATGGTGTTGTTTTGTTGATTTCAAAAAGCACTTCAACACAACACCAAGGGAGAAGCTATGGGAGAGGTTGACAAAAAGGGCGGTCCTAAATGGTTGGATGGTATTGATACTCATGTTATATGAGAAGGTAAAGGATAAACTCATAATTGCATAGGGTCTTTTAGAGAGATTAAATAATTATGACATCAAGACGAAGCAGGGTTTCACCCTCTCCCCCACATTTTTCGGTCCTTACATAGATAATATAAAGAAATGGATAAATAACAAAGGTGGGGGAGCGATGAAAACATTGAGGACTATCATAAATATCTTGTTGTATATAGATGATGTGATACTAATAGCTTGCAAGATCACCTTAAGGCCTTAGAGTCATTTTCCATGGGGGTTTGATTGAACACAATAAAAACTAAGATAGTCAACTTCCTCTTGCTAAAAAAGAGAACAAAACACCCACAAAACAACTTTGAACGTGATCCACTAGAAGATGAACCAAAAGAATAAATATTTGGGGCTAGATTTCAATGAGAAGCTAAGGTGGGATGCATGCATGAGGAAAAGTCTACAAGGAGTGTGGAAGACATTCTTCTCGTTGCAAAATAAAAGTAAGACAACAAAGGTTTAGGACTAGTAAATGTTGCACTGCCTCTTTCAAATGCTCATAGCCCCAATAAGACTTTACGGATGTGAGGTATGGGGACCAAGTATATCTAGAAAAAAATGAAACCAAATTGAGCAAATACAAAAACCTTTGATAACAAGTTGTCCAAAAGTAAAAAAACAACACCCCTTGTGAGATACTCATATTTGAAATAGGACTACACCCAATAGAATTAGAGGCATTAAGAAAATGATTATGTGTAGACAATAAATGACAACTATGGAGAGTAAAAACTCATCAAACTAATGCAGTCTCCTTATCACAATACTTTTCTATTGAGTATGATGAACAATCTCACGAGATTCTAGTTAAAAATCAACCAAGATGAAGTCAAAAAGAGAAAGAAAACATGGGACCGACGATGCAAGAAATGGTTTGAAGAGTGGAACATAGAAGAAGAAAAATGTGCAACATATAAAAGGTGTTTAAAGTCTCATACAAGAATGCTACATGAAGGGAAAATGGAGAAAACACACCAAAATAAAACAACACTACTACATATGCAAATTCAAAAGAGAGGAGGAGATCAAAGTGGAAAAACCACTTGAATCTTTGATCCAGATTATTTTCGGCACGAAATGAGAGCGGAGATATAATAAAGAAATGTAGAGAGATATCGCATATATTCAATAATATAACATAAATGTATCAGAGATGCAACCATAAACACATATATACAATAATACACGATTTCTATTAATGAAAGAAATGTACAGAGACTGTAAAAATGCAGAGTGAAAGACTCGCTAGAATGGTGGCAGCTTATCTCTGAGAAGAGATGTGACGGCTACTCGCATTCGCAAGAAGATGGTTACAATGAGGCTCCCAAGGCCTTTTTACAATAAACAGGAATGTCAAAAACCCTAGACATCCGAAAACCTAACCCTAGGAGATGAAGCGCCAAAAGTCATGTGGGCCCCGTTTGGGTAAGTGAGTACATCAACTTCCCGGGGTTGTAACTTTTGCATACGATCTTCGTTTTAGGCGTGTGATAGCTCGTTGGAAAGGTATTGTCGAGGAGATTCATTTTGGGGGATCCATTATTCCTTTGGCTATCATTGAGAATCTCAATCTCGAAAAACCTTCATTTGGGCCCTCAAAATGGCCCTGGAAGTTAAAAACTGCTAAAAATAGTAAATTGTCAAAATTGCCAGAAAATTGTTTTGAGCCAGTCAAAAAAGGTGGGTGGCCACCAATATCCACCTGGATCAATCTTAACATCCCATGGTGTGAAAGACATGTAATAGCCCAACTAAGAACCAACTCACACATATTGAGATGTGAAATAGGAAGATGGGGCAACGAAAAGAGTCATGAGAGGAAAGGTTATGTCAAGTATGTGGAAATGGGGAGGTATAAACTAAGAAACACTTTCTCCTACACTATGTAACATACTCACAAATTAAGGAGATGCCAAATTTTCATATCAGAGATCGTGAATTTACATTTCAAGAGGATCTAGTCAGAAACACAATAAGTTTGGATGAGAAAATGATGTAGACAAGAAGCAAATGGTTGAGAGTAGAGTCAACAAAGTAGTTATCCCTTGAAGTAGAGAAAAGGGGACCAGACTCGATGATGCCAATTCCATGATTTTGGACCTACCATTACTCCACTAGCTTTTGTTATCATAATTTATTTCTTCAATCTCTTAATTGACATACATATAATATAAACTTTTTTGTGTCCAATTGGTTGTTAGTTTAAAAACAATTATCTATCCATCTAACCTTATATAGTCTCTTCGTCCTCTATTTACACATTTCCTCTATATACACATTCCTCTATTTACACATTGTTGATATCTCACTCAAATTATTGCATCAATAAACAAATCATAAATATAATAATAAACAAAAATCTTTAAACAACTTTAACTTTCTTCAAATATATTTACATATCTAACCTTATATAGTCTCTTCGTCCTCTATTTACACATTGTTGATATCTCACTCAAATTAATGCACCAATAAACAAATCATAAACATAGTAATAAACAAAAATCTTTAAACAACTTTAATTTTTTTTAAATATATTTACATATTTACATTTTTAGTAAAAAAAATCATTATTAATAGGAAGAATTTTTTTAATTATGAGAAGTGAAAATACCCAATAATATAAAAAGATACCCTCATCATTGAAACAAATCATAAACATAGTAATAAACAAAAATCCTTAAACAACTTTAACTTTCTTCAAATATATTTACATTTTTAATAAAAAAAAGTCATTATTAGTATGAAGAAAATCTGTCCATTTATCTTATATTATCTCTCCCTTTATATTACCCACCCAAATGAGAAGGGAAAATACCCAATGATATAAACAGATGCCCTCATCATTGATCAAAAATAGAAAGAAACCAATATTGCCTCTCCCTTTATATTACCCCAAGGTGAAGTGAAAATACCCAATGATATAAAAATATACCCTCATCATCATTGATGCAAAAATAGAAAGAAACTAAGATGGGAAAATATTATAAGTTTTCGTGGCGGAGATGTTTTTGGTATGGCTTCGTTTATGAGAGATTTTACAATTTTTTATTTTTAAATCTAGATAATTTGGTAAGTGTTTGGGATTATTTAAGGGAGGTTTAGGGGTCAAATTTGGTTGGCGACCACTAGCTTGTAAATTAACACTAAGATGTTTGAAGACATAAACGTAAGGGGTCTCACTCATGAGGGTGTTTATTCCTTTAGCTTTATCACACTAGGACAAAGTTTTATTAGAGATTTGAACCTACTTCCCAATCATTATAATCATTATAAGGTAGGTATTGTAATAGGAGTTTGAAATTAGGTTAATTTTGCAAATTTTTTAGCAAAACTTGGCTGAAAGTTATGTTGCACAAGTTTCAAATGTGAGAACTGTTGATTTTTCAAGAGAGATTATATATATATATATATATATATATATATATATATGCAAAAGCATCACAACTCAAAGATAGATATCCACAGAATAACAAGACATATCCTCAGGAAAACCCTCAAGGCAGAGAAAATCCTGCAAACATTCTTTAGTATAGATTCCTTCAACATGTACAATCTCATACAATAATCCTTCATGAAATCAAGACCAAAGAGACCCAAACACGAACCAAGAATAGCCTTCTATATAAGTGTGTACTAATTTTTCGTACTTATGTTCGATGAATGATCAAAATGACTCGATATAACCTTTATTTACACTCTAAAAGACCTAAAAGACATGACTTATCAATAAACCCTTTCACAATTACACTTAGGAATAACCAATACAATTACACTTAGGAATAACTTCTGAAATTACATAAAATCTCAACACTCCCTCTTAAAGTGGAAGGTATTCTATCCGACATAGACTCTAACATTGTCGCCAGACACACGAGCTCGTGACCATTGACTGTTGGACACACAAATCTATACATCACAGGAAATCCATACTGACTTCATAGCATGCATCAAGGGTCGATGGGTAGCTCTCCAATAGCTACAACATGTCATCATGAGACTATCCATTTTCTTGCAAAAAACTCAGATATCTTATGCATGACATCCAATACCCTGCGATAACATATGTACCTCGTCTCTTCAACATGCATCTAGGGTCGGTGGGTAGCTTTCCAATAGCTACAACATGTCATCATGACATCCACTACCTTGTGATAACATCTGAAGCCATCACTCCCTCTGAAGAGGGACTATGATGAGCTTGTCCCTGAAGTACTCGAACTTCATCATTGATGACGACTTTTTCAGCACATCTGCAACCTCCTCATCGATAGCCACATATTGGAGCCTCACTGCTCCCTTCTACACTATATCCCTAATATAGTGATCCCTGATTTCGATATGCTTTGACCTATCGTGAAACATCGGGTTCTATGACAACTTTATACAACTCGAGTTGTCACGCAAGATACATGTTGTCACCAAATTATAACATACACTTCATTTTCCATATTTATTACACCCAAGGCATTTCTTCAACGAGGACATATCCATTGTACTTTGAAGATATGGCGATGGGATTTCCATATCCAATTTCCTTAATGTTAAAGGAAATATTCAATGCAACTCAATATTCAATCAAATAAAATAGTGAAAATGATATTTTTAAGTAAAGCTTCTTCTTTGGTTACGAGGTAAAACATTGAAGAAATGAAGCTTCTGTATAAGCAGAAATTCTTCGTTTAAAAAATGTGAAAGGGAGGGGTACATATTTTCAATATCGTGTTGAAACGTCATCAATAATGAAGACAAAAATAAAGCATCGAAAGCCCCACGAGTGAAGGGTGAATAGAGTCCATCAATGTAGTTCATGGGAGAGTTATTATACCTACCAGTACTGTCAAACAGCCAACAGGACATGGACACCCGGCAGCGATTACAGCCACAGCCATTAAATTGTCCTCCACTTACCCACCACTCCGCTTGACTTGCTCGCAATCTTTTCAACTGTCAACAAATGATTTTGTTTTATTAAATTCAGACCAACGAATTCTTATTGCACGGTGGAATAAGATCCCGGGGAGTTTAATAGCAGTGATACAGGGACGATGGCCATGGAGTTGGAGACGAGAAACAAGTGTTTGGGTTTTGCAGTTCTGTTCTTTATTATGTTACACACAGCTGCTGCGGATAATGACACAGGTAGCACCGAATCTCTCTCTCTCTCTTTATTTGCATGGATTTGTTGCACAGTGTGACATACCGTGTTCGATTCTGTTAACCACGCAGGGTTGTGCAAAATAATGAATTGTGGGAAGGGTACCTGCAACAAGTCGTCAGTTCAATTGCTCGATATCATTCCCGTGTGCGAATGCGACGAGGGATGGAAGCAGCCCTCTATTGGGTTTTCGCTCTCGTTTCTGCCCTGCGTTATACCCAACTGTAAGAATCTTAGTTAAATCGATTATAAACAATAGATGCTGCGATGGCCATTAGGGTTTTATTGAAGGGGTTTAATGAGTAATGTGCTTTCTGTTTATTTGCAGGTACATTGACAGCCGACTGTGGTGGGAAGACCCCCTCCGCGGCTCCCTCGCCTGTTCATGATCCTCCAATTAAGTCTCCAACCGATCTTCTGAACCGTAAGTTCCATCGCCAATTTCTCTTCATGCCATTTAATCAATCCGTGCAGCTAAATCAAATAACTTTGCAGCATGTAAATTGGGGGCCAACGTGTGCGGAGAAGGTTCCTGTGTCGTTGAATCCGAGTTCGGTTACAGCTGTAAGTGCAGTGAAGGCTATGAAAATCTTCTCAATATGACATCAGGCCCCTGTCTCAAACCATGTAAGCTGCTCCCCTAGATTAGTCTTCATGATCAAAACGACCCTTGTTCGATCCCATGCCGATTTTTCCGTATTTTTTGCAGGCTCGATCGGTGCAGATTGTTCACAGCTTGGGATCAGCGTCGGTGGGAATGGAAGCGGAGCCACAGCTCCTCAAGCTCAGACGGACACATCCAAAGGTACACATATACATACTCACTGTTACTATTTACATGATTGTGCCTGTTACTATTTACATGATTGTGGCTGATGAACGCCGAAAGACTTATTGAAGCAATGAAAACTGTTACTATTTACATGATTGTGGCTGATGAACGCCAAAGACTTATTGAAGCAATGAAATTTGAATGGAACTTGAAAATGAAGTTTTATATATCTTTGTTAATTAGGTAAACCCGCGATCACTGATAAATGACAGTAAAATATTAATCATATTAAGTAAATGTAAAAAGTAAAAGAAAATGCAAATATTAAAAAATGTAAGAAAGTTATGGACATGAAATTTCATTCATTGATTTAGGAGGAGGACTAAGAATATACCAACATCTTCAATTGCTAGCCATAAGATTAGTTTTTATAATTAAAAGATCATTAATTGTACCCATCTTCGATAAGTATATACTTTTCTGCATAATAATATATCTGCCCACCCACCTCAGTAAAAAAACGTGGGTTAATCACTGTGCCTATTTCCTAATATCTCTGCATCTTCATGCATCTGGATTCTGTTGTTGTTTATATGTGCAGGTTTTATGACAGATTCTCCGTATTTGATCACCATGGCAATGGGTTTGACGATCCCTTGTTTCTTATTCTTGTTGGGATAAACAATCCCTGGTTGGGATTTGGTTGTTGTTATTGCTTACTGAACTAAATTGGATCCCTGTCACGGACCTCTCATTTGCAGGCTTGGATTTTGTTTCACACATACCTCATTTGCAGGCTTAGATTTGGGTATCTGGGTATCTGTTTCAAATTTATTGCCACAGTTTTTTGTTTACATGGAAACACAGATGCTTGAATGCCACTTTGCTGGGAGAGCAGTCAAATTATTATAGGTGCTAATCTTTTTGGGACAGAATATATTTTTTTCTTATCCCACTTCGAACCGATTACATTGTATTTCATTTGATCAAATAACCATGTTAGGATCAGGGGTTTCTATGCTACAGAATCTATGAATAAAAGCATCACATTATTCATTGCTCTATTTTATCATGTTCTGGTATGCATGTATATTTTTTTAAGCTTCACATTTGAAGTGATTCATCATATTCTTTGGTGATGTAATTATATAATATTTAAAGTGATTCATCATTTTCTTTGGTGATGTAATTATATAATACTTAAATATTTTAAAGTGATAAGTATCAAAGCATATTCATGATTTCATCTCTAAAGGAAAGAAAAAGTAAAATCTTCCTAACTTGTGAAATTTCTGTATATGTGCATTACTCAAAAATTTCTTGTCACTTTGCTTTTGACATTTTATTTGTTATGTTTTTAATAATTTTAGTAAAATTTATTGAAAAGAAAAAGCTAACTATGAATATTTTTCAAATATTAATATATGGTTTAAAAAAAATTATTTGAATATTTTTCAAATATCAATATATAGTTTAAAAGAAACCATTTAAATTTATAACATAAAAATAGAATATTTACAACAATATTGCCTTGACAAATGGTCTTCCATTTTATGGGAGGGTGAGAACAAAAAGTTCATATACATGCATGTAATTTACTGCAAACAATGCTTTAATATTATAGTTATAAGAAATACATTTAATTTTGATAAAACTTTTTTAAACTTAAATTAAATTTTTCTAAAACATTATTGTTTATAAAAATTGTTAGAAATTGAAGAATTTCTCTCAAAAACTATAAAGCTATTATTGTGTCAAACTCTAATTCAAACATTTTTTCAATATTTTGAACCATTCTTCAAAAGGTAAATGTTCAGCTAAATCACTCATCAAATTATACCATACATTGTTAATCTTATACATTGTTACTGAGAGAGATTGCAAAATGAAATTTAAAAGGGAAAATAGAGAATAAATTCGTTAAATGCAAAACTAAAGTTCAAAAAAACTAGACTTTTTATCATTAAATTAACAAGACAAAAAATACAAAAAATTATTTTCTCAAAAAAGAAAAAATAATTACCAACCAAAACTTTTATTCCATTCAAAAGGATATTGAAAAAATACTTGGGATAATACATTTTAATAGTAGAAACAAAATGAAATTTTATCTAACTCAAAAACAATCAAGCAATCCTTTGACATAGATTATAATAATTATATTAATTAATGTTTTTAAAATTAGGTAACAAATCTAAACACATTGACATTTAAAAGTGAAATTCTACATTATAAAAAAGTTTTAAAAATTTGTAAACATAAAGAGAAATTATAGAGTAAAAAAATGCATCAACTAACTAATGTTTGCACAAGAGAACCTAAAGGCATTGTATATCTCAAGTGTGCTTGTGTGTAATGGTGCATTGAACTTAGGTTGTACATTGGATGCACTAAATATGGACACACTCAAGTCTATGTAACACAAGGATACAAAACTCTAGGATGCATATTTGAGTGCACACACCTAGGAACATTGAAAGTTGAGATATGCAATTTCAAGATGAAAATCATGACATGTTTAGATGGGTCCATGGTACCTTAAAACAATGATCAGCAAGACCCTTGGCTTAAAATACTTTGATGGATTCAAAGGCTCTTGTTTTCTTTAAGGAGCATAATACTCACCAGAAAACATATATCAAGAATTGACCCATCAACTAAAAAAGATCATACAAATCAAGTACACTAAGTACATCACGAATAGAATATAATAGGTTCTATTAAACATCCATGAGACCAAATCAATGGGGGTAAACCTTTAAAAATCAGGAGAATAAAAATGTACTTGATTGTCTGACTTTTTTATGTTTTTTTGTCGATTATTGATATATGTTTTCTCAAATAAAATATAATAGGTTCTATTAAACATTTATAAGACCAAATCCATGGTGCAACCTTTCAAAATCAAGAGAATGAAAATGTAGGAATGCCAAAATATATCTTTTCTCAAATAAAATATAATAGGTTATATTAAACACTTATGAGACCAAATAAATGGTGCAACCTTTCAAAATCAAGAGAATGAAAATGTAGGGATGCCAAAATATAGATGAAATACATGAGAGTGGGTGGGTGCCTCTATAGAGTGGATCTAATCTTAGAGGACACATCATGTGTTAACTCAAGTTTAAGAGGGATTTAAAGCACTAAAACTTGCTAGCTTGATGATTCCATAGTTGAATCCTTGAAAATCAATATGTCATCATACTTCTCTTGGGGTATAAACATAATGAACTAAGTTGGCACTTGTAATGAATCAGAGTACAAAGTGTTGTGCATGTTCGCAATTGTTCAATTGTCACAATGAAAAATACTATTGGTAGACTATCTACTATTTCTTGGCTTGACATTGAACATATATATAACCATTTTCAATGGTTTATCCCATCAAGGAAATAATTAAGGATGTTTTTATGTCAATGAGGGTTAAAGATCAATGATTAACAAAATGACACATGAGGGCACCCACCAAGGATCAATTCTCTTAGAGGTATGAATAAGCATTTGGATCTAGGATCACTTCTTGATAGAAGAGTGAATTTCAAAGAAGACTAAACCCTCTTATTGCAACATCTTAGCTAAATAAATTGTTTTTGTTATGTTGTTTTTACCCCGGCCACTTGTGCCCAACCTCTTTGGATCAATTGTAATGTTTGTCACTAGTGCAAGTAGGCCACTTGTGCCCAACCTCTTTGGATCAATTGTAATGTTTGTCACTAGTGCAAGTAGGCCACTTGTGTCCAAACTCTTTGGATCAATTGTAATATTGGCTTGAGTTTAAAGGAAGCAATTTAAAAAGGTATAGAAGGATTTTCTTGATTTTAGAAATTAATTTTTCTATCATGTGTAGTGCATACCTAAAGATTTTCATTGGCATTTTCATAATGACTTTGCAAGGAATTCATCAAAATTATCAAGGGTTTTATTATCACATTATTTTCATCCACTTGTAAAACTTAGTTCTTTGCGCCAACGAAATCACAAATAATGTTATAACGTACTTTATAAGTTCAAAATCGTGGAGAAAAGACTACTTAATCATGGAGGATAGTAGTAAACTCTTAGTTTGACCAAAATGGAGCATCACTCTTTTGTAGTTCATGGGGCATGCAACAATATAGAGAATCCTTCAAGAACCATGCAGTTTGTGTTACACTAATAAGGCATTAAATTGTGTGGCTCATTGATTGCCATGATCACTCCAAAAGCTAATTTGATCAACCAAATCGCATACCATTCAAATTTATTCACTTAATGAAAGGGATAAATGGCCATACCTAGTGTACATGCTAGCACTTGGGTCAATATTTGACATGATGAGGCTCCATTTCTCTCCATCTCCTCTCAAAGGAAAGTTTATTTAAATGAAAACCTCCTCCAACCATTTCAACTAATTGAATTCATGGGTGGTTGTGTTTCCTATAGTTCATTTCATAAGGATAAATGTTGCCCAATTCAAAGTATTCTAAAGAGGATAGAACAACCCCAAGAGAGAGCTTGTGGGCCATTTCCATCTCTTCATCAAGGTGAAATATTTCATTGTGTATTCAGTTCTTTCAATTGATATTAATACAAGCATTCAATCTCTTTTTCTTCACAAAGTTTTTCAAACGGTCTCCATGTGTCTTCATTTGATTTTGCACCCATTGCTTGGTTCACTAATCATGTCCTAGAATTATAGTATTGTTTCTTTGTTGCCATTGTGCGTAAATTCTATGTGAAGATGATTCTCCATTAAATCCTTCCTCTTTCTCCACAACAAAGCCAATTCGTCCACAAGCTCCCCTAGTGCTTGCTTCTCTTTTCCTCACTAACTCACTAATTTACCATCCATTTGATGCATGAGAGATAGTTAAGTTGAATTGAAATGACTTATTCACACTTTATTTTATTTTTTGTTTGCATTAGTAACCCCAAACCACAATTGAGCGGTATTTGGTCACTTTATACTGAAATTTGTAGAAACTTTTTAAAACATTGGATAAGGTTTGGACATTTAAGATTATGAAAAATAAGAGTTAAAGAGGAAGCTTCATTTTTTTTACAATAGGCAATGAAACTCTAATTATCTAACTATTCTATGTTTTGGTTCTTTTCATTCGAATCTGACTAAATTTGGATGAAATCACAATTTTTTGTTGTTTAAATTGCATCTCTGAATGCATAAATGGATTTAGCCTATTGAAAACCCTTGGGACACTTGAATTATACAGACTTAACCACTTAAATATGCAGATCCAAAACTTTCTCACCAAATTTTTAACAAAACTAAACAAAAAAAAACTCTCCATAAAAAAACCAAAAAATAAAACGTTTAGACTACGTCCACACAAACC
The DNA here is from genome assembly GCA_009831015.1 of Picea engelmannii. Lineage (NCBI taxonomy): Eukaryota > Viridiplantae > Streptophyta > Pinopsida > Pinales > Pinaceae > Picea > Picea engelmannii. Next base: position 671,992 of record ML778650.1, on the reverse strand, counting down.
AAACAAAGAAAAAACAACAAAATTAAAAAAAAAATAAAAAAATAAATAAATAAAGAAAGAAGAAAACGTACTAGGGTTTGGAATATCGCAACAACACTAAGCAGTTTCACTTCCAATTGTGTTGCGAGGCCACAAGGTAGGAAATGGTGACACGACAACAGATCGAGAAAGGCAAGAAGGCAAAGCTTCACACTTCCTTCCTTATTCTACTGTCGGTACATCTTTTTCCTCTAAAGAAAGAAAGCATGAAAAAAGCATAAGTGACAGGGAATCCGACGAGACCAGAGGAGGAGGATGGATTCCGACGAGAAAAGGGGAGGAAGGGAAGTTTTCCAACTTGGTTTAATGAGCTGTATACCGATGTAAACAACTTTCATCAATGACTTACAAAGGCAGCAAGTCCCTACCTTCGGTTGAGATTCAGAAAATAGGTATTGTATTGAAGCAGTTCCGGATCTCAGTTGCTACTAGTCTGTTATAACCCAATTGCTCCTGTTTACCCATAATCCACTTTGAAGTAGCAACAGCGGCAAAGGCACAAGTTCCTTCGACAGCAGGAAAGGCAGTCTACATTGTTGACACAACCCTTCGGATTAAAGCAAACATGCAATATACACGGAGAAGAGAACAGCAGTATAGTATATGTACGTCCAGGCAGTATCTCCCCATTAGTAGGACCGACTTATAAAAAAAACTGCAGATTAAGGTTTAGATTGAGAACCAGTTTCTTGCGAGGATCCAGTTCCTATTCGAGAGCCAAACAAACAGAGCTACCCGCTTGAGTCATTGTTGATGAACCTGTTTCAATTACAGTCCAACTAAATATCCTTAGTCACAGCCCATTGAAAATCTAATTCTCAGCAGCAACAACGATATAAGCTTTTGGCCTCTCTGGTGTAGAATAGTTTGTGATGGAGTGTACTGTTAAGACACTCCATTATGTGAAGTCATCTGTGCTAAGCTCTCTATTAGTCGTGTGTGTGTCTTATGAAGGGCTACATTGACATGCATGGGTTATAGTGGTAGCATTGGGATAACAGAACTACTTTTCAGGGAGTATGTGTGCCTACTAGTTATTGATTTCCCCAATCAAAAAAAAGATATAAACACTTGACCTAGTTGTTTATTTTATTGATTCAGCAAGTGTAGCAGCAGAGTTAGCAAGTCTTCGTAGTGAGGTTTTAAATTTTTGGCCACTCCAGAACTCTGGTCTATTTTCTGAGCATCTGGATTGGTTTAAAATGGAGCAAAACCCCAGAGGTAAGATTCTGAAATGCATGAAACTTTGATCGTGAAAAACATGCTACTGAAAATCGGGGTGAATTTAGACCCATTTTTTTTAAGTGAAAAGTTGATATGTTTGCTCCCTAGTTAACCTACTCCATAAAATAAGCTATAATGAATATTAAATTTATGGGATCTTTGACTTATTAAAGGGAAGTATTGATTGCTATAGATTCTTACTTGTCCGGGAAGTTGCACCCTTCAGTTGAGTTTTTATCAGGTTTTCAAAGTATGGTTACTAAAATTTATGTTTCTTCTTGAAGTTTCATCACATCATAACTAGTTATTTTGATTTTGTTTTTTTATATTTTTAAGGGATATTTGCTTTAAATCTGATGATATATTGTTGGATCTATAGATTTGAGTGGTTAAATCTATATAATTGGAATGTTCTAGAGTTTTTCAGCATGCTAATTTTATTTATACATTCAAAAATGCAATTTAAACAACAAAAAATTATGATTTAGTACGTATTTATGTTATCATATTAATCATTTAACATGTTTTGATTTTAAACTAGTAATCTCCAAAATATATATATAATCATTAAATCTATTCAAATTGCACTCCATTATGATAATTTTGACCTACTTATCAAAATTGTTAAGTATAACCCAATGACTAGATTCAAAGTTATGTTTTATGCTTATTGTAGTTATGGATGTAATTGTTAGTTATTTGAACGAAGGACGAGGTTGAAAATTATGCTTATTTGAGTTTATAGATGTGAATTTTTCAATTTGGTATAAAAAAATTCAAAGGAACCACACTTAAGTCAAGGTTTTAGTTGTATAGAGACAAGTTACGTGGTTTTTCAATGTATTTATGGATGTAATTGTTAGGTATTTGGACGAAGGACAAGGTTGAAAATTATGCTTATTTGAGTTTATAGATGTGAATTTTTCAATTTGGTATAATTTTTTTCAAAGGAATCAAAGATACGTCAAGGTTTTAGTTGTATAGACACAAGCTAGGTGTTTTTTCAATGTTCCGTACATGAGATATAATGGTTTTGCACTATTTCATGCTTAGTTGTATATCGACAAGCTAGGTGGTTTTTCAATGTTCCGTACATGAGATATAACTTAAGTGGTTTTGCACTTTCTCGTGCACGAGACATACGTTAGGTGGTTTTAGTTCCGTCGATGATATATGTTTAAAAAATTGACATCCGATTGATAAGTTGAAAAAAATTCATTTTAAAAATAAATAATTTTATATACAAGAGAAATGTGGTATTATTCTTTGATATTATTATGTTTTTTTTTTTAAGTAAAAAGTTAAATTATAATTAAGAATAATATTTGGTTTTATGTATGGCATTGATTTTAGATGTTAATAAAATGTATATAATTTTATTGGAGCTAGTCTAGGCAATGATTATAAGGTAAATTGATTTTTTAGTGAATATTATCTAGGCAGAATTTGTCTTTTAGTCTTGGAGTAAGATTCAAAATTGCTTTTTATTGGCTAAGCACTAGTCTTCCTTAGAGGTAAGGAAACATGGTAACAACCCAAAACCGAGACAAGCATCTGGTACTACTCATATTTGTAGATAACAACAAACAATGGCTATCTTAATTTATAGTTGAGCACTAAATTACGATACATTTTACCACCTTAAGAAAAAGAAGAAAAAATAAATTTGACATCTCAACTATACTATAAGGTGGAAAAAACAAATCCATCCATGTTACTTTCAAATGATGTAAGGTGATAGATATGATATCGACATATTTAAACAAAAAACTTAAGAAATAGGAACAAAGTGTTGTTTGTTTAATGACATCACTACTCACTACATGTCTTCCATCTCATTGAGATGAAATAAAAGGGGGTCACACATCTTTTCAAGATTGCACTTAGATTACAAGTGACATTGTTTTATTTAGCACCATGAAAAATACCTTTAGCATCATGAAAAATACCATGAATGAACCTACTTGACCTCAATTGTTTGTAACCTTTTCTAGTTGTCCATTCATCATAAGAGTGGTGGCATCGATAACACTTGGATCTAACAAAACTCATGACCACAAGCTAGAAGGCAATGCAAGTGGCTTTTGGGAAAAGCATGTTTTTCTCCCTATCTAGAAGACCAACAGAGTGGGCTTTAATCAACATTTTGAGGGGTGCTCTCAGAGCTTCTAAGATCTCAATTAGGCTTCTAGTCTAAGAATCTGTGATATTCTCAAAATCAGAAAACATAATGGCCAACATCTCATTTGGGAAATTAAGAAGAAGATCATTGTGAAACACCCACTAGTTCAATACTTGGCTCTCATTCTTCTAGAGACTCATGCCATGATTGTGATAAGGTGTTCTCCAAAGTGGATTCTGAGAGAGTTTTAGATGAGATGGTAAAGATGATTAATGATCCTCACACCATTGCCAGTAATAGAAATTAGGCTTTTGCAATCTCCATTATTTGCACATTTATTTATACTTGGAAATTGTAATTAGCCAATATATAATCTCAACACTAAAAGTGAGTAAGAATGGAGGACGCAAAGTCATGGTTGCTTGCTTCTCAAGCATAGGGTCCAAGATTGAGCATCCCTCCTATGAGTCTTTGATGCTAGGTTATAATAACTATTGGAAAGCTGGGAAATGGCACTATAAGTTACCTCAGTATCTCTATGTCACCCTCTTTAGTAGGTATCTATATTTAGTTGGGGTATTCCATTCTTGTGTGTTTTATTGAGTTGTATTTACATATTATTGATATAATCTAAATGGAAATAACCCAAGGATTGTGGTTGAGGAATGTCATTCTCATAGAAATCAGGTGCCAAATCCTAGAGTGAAAGAAACACACCTAGTCTTGAGAAAGAGTCATTAGTACAAATGCAGAAGAGTATTGAGGTATGGACATTCAATCCTGAACTTCATCCTTTAATTTTTTTCAGAAGTAGGTTAGAGCCAGGAGGACCACCCCAATCCATCCCACATTTTCACATGCACAAAGGGAGTTTCTTAGGTTCACTATCCATAGTATCATTGCATCAGGGTGAATAAAAGGAAAAATTGGAGAGTGGTGTTTTAATAAAAGGTCTTACCTTCATGGTGTTCCACCTCTAAACCTTTCCATGCCATATCTTGGAGTTCCACCTCTAAACCTTTCCATGCCATCTATTAGAGTCCCATAAAAGTGTGGTAGGATGCTTGTTTAATTACATAATGATCTACATGAAATACTTATCATTTATTTAAACATACTAATGCTTTGGTTCTAGGCAATATGGCCTGCATATACCATTGTAATAAGAGTGAAGAAAGGCTAATGAGTGAAGCACTTACTCATGTAATCAAAATTTTTGTAAATAGTGAGCTATTGATAGCGAAGAGATGAGACTATCATCGTCTTCTTTATTCCACTCCCCTTTGCCCTGTAGAAATTCCTTGGTTGCATCTCTGGCAAGCCAAGCATTGGAGCTACTAAAAGTGCATGTAGCTCATGCAGTGCAGAACTATGGCTATGGCGGTGTAGCCACCAAATTATACACACATGAATAGCTTGCTAACAACCATATCTAGAAAACACCACTATCACAACTATGACATATGATAGCTTCAACATGCCACAAAAAACCAAACTAGGTCATAGACTATTCTAAAACCCTAAAACCAATGCAAGCCCATAGTATGAAAAAAGCCTCATAACATAAAATGTTAGAGAACTAATGTTAAATCATAGATAATATTAATTCATCTCTAAATCTTTAACATTAACAATATTGCAATTCTTTGCAATTTCTAACCTAAAACACAACAAAACCATTCATAAATAAAAATTGCCTTGATATGAATAGCCAAACAAAGCCTCAAAGTTGTTGATTTGCAAAAAACAAAAAACCAAAGCCTCAAAGTTGTTGATTTGCAAAAAACAAAAAACCAAAGACTCAAAGTTGTTGATTTGTTTAAAAAAAAAAGTGTTCTAAGTATTCATTTGTCAAGAAAAAAGTGTCCTTTCAAATATCAACCTAAAACTCAAGAAAAAAGTATCCTATCAAATATCGACATAAAACTTAGATTCTATAAAAAAAATAAAAATGTGAAGCTGCATGAAAATTAATAGGAAAACGATTCATTAAAAGCACCCTGGGGGCAACTCAATTGGCAAGTGTCGTGATATGAAGTGTTACGTTCGATGAGGTTACGAGTTCAAATCCCCTCAATTTACCCGTGTCTGCAGAAGGGGCATACATATGGCACATGGAGGTTATAGTGGTAGCGGTTGGAATCGACCCTGTGTCACGCGAGTATGAGACTGCCCAGTTGTTGATTACGCTAGTTACAAAAAAAAATTAATAGGAAAATGACAATCAATTATTAAAGCCTTTGCAACCTAAAAGGAAATGACTAATAAAATGGATGGTGGATTTCTTGGCCTAGGAAAGACATAAAAACACCATTTGAATGTTGACATTTAAAATATAAAAGACACTTACCACTAAAAATTAGTCATAAAGATGTTTTCCTTTCTTTGCATTTTTGTAACCACTAAACCATATTTTTTTATTATAGTAGCTAATAATTTTTTAAAATCAACTTTTGTGACTGTTTATTATATTTCTAAAAATTGATAACTGCATTCCAATATATATCATTAGATTTACATTTATGTAGATTTTTACAAAAAATTTCATGACCAAATAGTGTTGGAGAGCAAATAACGAAGTTGGAAACAACTCGTGGATTATGAACACATTGCTTTCTACTGCAAACTCTCTTTTTACCATAGATTTGTAGTAGCCTTTGTCTTTGAAAGAAAAGTTTTAATGCACCTTCATACCAACACAAAACAAGGGGTTTTCTAGTCCAATAATGCAATGTGTGCAATGATATGTAAGTTAAATTTTCACCCCATAAAAGACCGCAATGGTATGTAAGTTAAATTTCCACTCCATAAAAGACCATTTCAAAATAACCTTTTTCATTTATATATAATCATAGAATTTGGATGTATACCAATCATCATCAAATAAGAATTAAATCTTTATATGCCTACACAAAGTAAGAATCTTTCTAACAACAACAACGAAGTTTTGTATTTCTCTTCATTTAAGACTAGCATTTCACATATTTTTCACATAATGACATTCATACATATATGACATATTCAACTTCTCTTCATTTAAGATTAGCATTTCACATATTTTTCACATAATGGCATTCATACATATATAACATATTCAACACTTACTAAACTTTTATCAAATGTTCATTAAATTCCTCAAAACTTCAAATCTCTTATAATATCTTAATCGAAAGATGTTTCCTCTTCTCCAATAAAGCCAATCCTAGGGTGTAAGATCAATGTCCCTAATATCATGCTTGATACACCTTACATAATGATTAGGAGAGTAAATCCATGTTTATCGAAGTCATCATAAACTCTAGGAAATGAATATCTCTAATACACATGCTTCTCGCCTCATCGTTCACACCAAGAGGGTTACACAATATTGCCTCAAACCCTTATGGCATAAGTACTATTACCCTCAACGTAAAAACATGGTAAAATCCATTTAATGTAAGAGGTAAATATCTCACAACATTCGTTAAATTCAATTCATATATGTTTCCTAACAAACTATGCACAAATTCACCTATCTTCAAGGGTAAGGGAATGAGGGTTTCTTCCTTTCAAGGAGGTCAATGAAAGACGAAAATAGGGAAAAAACCAATACATATCAGATATAAACATCACATTAACATCTAAATAACATTCACCATCGATGCCAAATCCTTTCGTGCACAACTAACCTACTTTAACAAGGTTATGGGGGAATTAGAGGAGACCCTTCTTCCAGGTTAACATAAGTAAAAAATAAGGTTTAATATTATTTAAATTCATCATTAGGAATAAAAAATTATTCATTAGGTGTCTTAAATACTTACTTGTGGTTAATACCCTCCTCCCCTTTAAGTAACCTTTTAAAAAATAAAGATTCATCAAAGTAGGATTAATAAGCCACTACATGAGTTGTTTGTTATTTGTTCTAAAAATTCATCAAATTAGGATTAATAAGCCACTAAATGAGTTGTTTGTTATTTGTTCTAAAGGAAACTAATGACCCTAGTGCATGCTCACATGTTTTCTTAAGAAAAGTAGTGAGAATGTTGTTATTGTTTTTTAGAAAATTATTTAAGTGGATATACATGGCCGCCCACCTCTTCCATTCACTCATAATGTTCCCCCATCTTGACATTTTTTTCTACAGTTTTTCAAGTCCTAAACTTCTGGCGCATTGTTTAGGCCCTAAACAATTTTTTTTTCCCTATGACGGATTAGGGTTGTCATGACATTGCTAATCCTTGACCAAAAATTTTCTTCTCACTGAGATATTTCTAGCAGACTATTGTGTGCCCCAAACAGAGTTTGTATGCAAAAGTTACAAGCCCGGGAAGTTGACATATCAACTAGACTCCTCGGGGCCCACATTCCTTTTCCCACTTCAACTCTTAGGGTTAGGGTTTTGGATATTTAAGGTTTTTTCCTCTTAGGGGTTGGTACTTTATGTTAAAATAACATTTTCGACCTCTTATAATATTTTCTTGCAAATGAACGTAGTCGACACCTCTCTTCAAAGATAAGCTACCACTATTCTAACTAGTTTGTATTGCTTTGTATTTCATAGTCTTTTCCTATTTCATATGTTATATGTATTACATATAACATTTATTAATAGAATGTGGTTTCCATTGTATTATCGTGTTCTTTGCAATATTTATGTGTGTGTTTCCATTCATATTCCTACCTTTCATTTCATTATCTATATAATCCATATGAATTGTATTAGAGCAAGATGTTCTTTGTTGTTTCTCGGTATATGTCCTTGATGAGGTTAGGGTATAGAGAGTTGGGTCTTGAACCAATTTCACTTGCGGAAGACCACTCTTGTCAGACCAAGTGTGCAACAACCCTATTTTTAATCCCCAATTTAATGATGTATAAAGTAAATATGATATATGGCCATGGGTCAAGCGATGTAATAGGTAAAAATTGTATATCAAAAATAATAAAATAAAATGTGGTGCCAATTGCAAATGGACATGGACAGATTCATGGGGGATGAGTTTCCACAAGAGAGGAGTGGTCTAAGAGGGAGTTTTTATTCATCAGTCTTAAATCCCAAACCATTCCTAAATACATGTAAGAGGGTGGATGTATGAGAGCCCAATCATTAAATACATGTAAGAGGGTGGGTGTGAGAAGTCACATCCCTTAGTTATTGAGAGCATGGGGTTCAATCAACAATGGGGAATGTGAGAGTCGACATGCTTGGGTAAAAGCGAAATTCGAATTGCTACTATGGGTAGTTTTTATATGGATATTTTGGGACAACAAGAGGGTGCTTAGTGTTGGAATTAGAAGATATCCATAGTGGGTTTTATGGCCAGCTTGTGGGACTTGTAGAATGCATGAATAAGTAGGTTGTTAGGCCTATAGAGTGAGTTTTGTTGTGTAGAGAAAATTATTTACTATTGAGTGTTTCCTGTTGTAGTTGTAATCCTGGAGTCCCCAGCAAGATATATTCCTAGCCAACATGTGTTGGAGCCTTGGAGAAAAGGGGGATAACTTTAGCGGTTGTGTAGTAGATAAGGGGATGCTATCCTTGGGTTGTGCATGTTGTGATGAAGATAGATGGTGGATTGGGATGGTCGTAGGAAGCTAGCATGTTGTGAGTGGACAATGAACACCCTTAGGAGACACCCTTTCTTGTGGATTCCTAGCCCTATCTCGGGGGTGACTTGTTGTTGATATTTGGAGCAACAAGTATATGGTTGGATGGAACGCATGTCCTCTATAGTTGGTTGCACATTTTATTTATAATATGAGTGTTTTATCTATGTTCCATGTTTTTATTTATGGGTTTATATTGTCGTGCATAAACTTTGTGTTTTTGGGTAATTACATATTGTTATGTGTATGTTTAATTAGTGGCATTCGCTTTCATTAAAAACCGTTGTTAGATTCATGGGTGTTTTAGTGTGTTGCGTGATTTTAATTAACGGTATCAGAAATAGAAAAATTGTAAATTTTTATGTGTTTTGTAGTGGAGGATGCTATAGACTGGCCTCCCCTGGTGCTGAATGAAAATATAGATAATGGAGTAAGATAATATATCAAGTTGTTTCTCGAGGAATCCCTCATGTAACAAAGGAACAAGATGATGGATAATTTCGCTTAGATCCTTCAATGACTGCCAACGACATCCAAGACACCTTAAACAAGCAACCATTTTGGAGGTGTGACACCCTTCAAGGTACGGGTTAAATTTCACGTTCCTTTATTTGAAAGAAATACAGATTTAGATGCTTTGGATAAATGGTTACATATGTTAGAAGTTTATTACTCTATTAAAAAAAACTTGGACATCAAAAATATCACCTTTGTGCTCCTTAAGGCCCTTCCCCATGTCTAAGATTGGTGGAAAAGTTACTAGGAGAGACATTATATAGATGATTCTACAACATTTAGGACAAAACACACTTGGGCATATTTTGTTGATGCCCTCAAGGAGGAATTCTACCTTGTTGGAAACTATGATGACCAGTACATGCGATGGACAAATCTACATCATAAGAGAGACCAAATAGTGTCAGAGTACACCAATATCTTCCATACCTTGTTCTCAAAGTTGAGTATTAAAGGCTTCAAGTGGCACCTTGTTTTGAAGTATCGTAGTGGCCTACACATGTACATCCAAATAGGGATGTATTTCTTGTACATCTCCTCATTGGGAGATGATTATCGATATGTTCAAAATTGAGAAGAAATTAAGAAAAATAATAAGAGGGAGTTTGTGTATGCAAACCCGTTGCAATAGAAGCATGGTAAATGTGGCCCTAAATTATAGAAAAAAAGACAAAACAAGGATAGAAAAACTCAAGACAACCAGTCCAAGTTGCAGGAAAAGATGGGTAATGGGAAGTCAAAGAAGGGCACCGGAAAGTGGTGTGAGTTCCAAAAAATCTTGTGGCACGACATTGATGATTTTCGCTTGAAAAAATCATTGTTGGCCAAGATAAAACAAAAAGAATCAAACTCTAGCATAGACTCTAATTCAAAGTAGAATAAGGAAAGTGGATCATTGGCATAGAACCTAGTGCTACCATCGCAACCACAAATATATAAACATAATAGTTATAAGAGGTCAAGGAGGGGGAGCGACTCTTCCATTCATAGATGTGAGTGAAGGGGACTCTACTACATTTCATTGTTTTCAACGATATCCAGAAGAACCTGATCTCAACTAAATTCATCAAAATATTGAAGTTGTCAACAACACCACATCCCCAACCATATAATAATGGTTGGTTGAGCCAAGGATGAGACATTCATGTTAGCCAATAATGTTGCATGTCCTACAACATTAATACTTTCATAGATGAGGTACTATGTGATGTTTCCCCACTTGAAGTTTGTGATGTTATTTTAGGACAACACTATATGTGGAAACATCATGTCTTTTATGAGCCCGGGCCTCATAGTGTCATTGTTTCTTTGGGAGGCTAGCTCTACATGTTACTAGAGGTAGTTCCAACTACTGCAATTTCCTTGATCTTGACAAAGTAGTGCCGAAAGGTAATCTCTTAGACCGAAATTTTTTCCTCTTTATGGTTTAGTCATAAGGTGAATGGAAGATCAATGTCATTGCCACCACCTCAACACGGGGCCCTCTCTAGACAACAGAAGAAGGTGCACAATATCATGGAGGAAAAATGATATATCTTCACTTCACCTGTAAGGGTGCCTCTACATTGCCAAGTCAACCATTCAATTGAATTCATCTTAGTGCTCCTTTACCTAATGGCCCAATATATAGATGCTCTCTTCCATAGAATGAGGAAATAAAATGTCAAATTCACGAGCTCATTCAAAAGGACCGCATTCGATCAAGCTCCTCACCTTGTGGGTGCCCAATTGTATTGGTGTAGAAGAATGACAAGACATGAAACTCTATATTGATTATATATTTTTGAATAAAATCATTGTCAAGAAACGTTATATGATCCCCCAAATTAATGATCTTCTTGATCATCTTGAGGTTTCCAAGTTATCTAGGAATTATGATATGAAGTTAGGATACCACTAGGTCATGATTGATCAAACTAATGTATGAAAGACTATCGTCAAGTATAAAGAAGACCTTTTTGAGTGGTTGGTCATACCTTTTTGCTTTACTAATGCTCCAACAACATTCATGAGGATGATGGATGATATATTGTGGCCATTCATAAGCTCTTTTGTGGTCATATATTTGGATGGCATCCTCATCTTCAAAAGAACTTGGGTAGAAAATTTGCATCACATTCAACAACTCCTGAGCACCCTACGGAAACACAATTTATATGCCAATATGGAGAAATTATCATTCGGCATATTGATAATTAAGTATCTAGTATACATCGTGGATAAACATGGGGTGTATGTGGACCCAACTAAGATCCAAATCATTCACAATTGGCTAGCCCCAATGACTCTAATAGAGCTTTGTAGCTTCTTGGGCCTTTCCAACTTATACCATAGGTTCATGGTAGGTTATCTCATGTCACTTGTCAAAATCCCATAGAAAAGAGGACAATAGGGTTTGGGTTTCTAAGGTAAATATCTGTGTATATGTGTGATTTCAATTGTATTCTTTTCTATTTTTTAAGAATTTGTGTGTGCATTGCATTACTGTAAAAGGTTTAAAACTTAAATTTGGTATCAGAGCGATTATTGGTTTTATGGGGACACATTTGTGGCTAGGAGTTTTCCTCGAGTCTGTGATAAACCTTGTTACAGTGGGAGATCTACGGTATTGATTCTTGTGGTGAAAAGAAATGGCGAACAGTTCAAAAATAGAGATCAAGAAATTTAATGGGAAAAGTTTTGAGATATGGAAGATAAATATGGAAAATCTATTGGTAGACAAAGATCAATGGGTCATTGTGGATCCAAGCACTACACCTACAAGATCATCAACCGAAGATTGGGAAAATTTGGCTCGGAAGACAGAGAGCACAATCCAGTCATGTCTCTTATATTCGATATTAATGAATGTGTTAGGGGAAGCTACAACCAAGGCATTATGGAATAATTTAGGGGATTTGTATTAGTCTAAGTCCCTGGTAAAAAAACTATTCATGTGGAATAAGTTGTACAACCTGAGGATGAAATATGGAGACTCAATGATAGAGCATTTGAATTCCTTCAATATTGTAGAAAGCTAGTGATTGTCAATTGATATTAATATTTATTATGAATATATGTGTATTAGTTTATTGTGTTGTTTACCAGAGTCGTGGGATATTTTGGTTGTGGCCATAGGTAGTAATGCAACTACTTTAAGTTACGATGATGTAGTCTCATCCTTGTTATTAGAGGAGATGAGGTGGAAGAACATGGAAATCCAGAGCAAATATGTTGTATTTGCAAGAGGATTCTCCTAGGAAGGAAATAGAAATAATTTCTCAAGTGGGAGATCTAAATCTAGGGGAATATATAATTCTCTTGTAAAATTTGTAAAGGTATGTTGGATATGTGGAAAATAAGGGAATTACAAGAAACAATGAAAATCCAAAAGGATTTAGAGAAGGAAGGGATCTGATGATGCCTCTTTTATAAAATAAAAAACCTTCATAGATAAAGGAGGGGATGTGTACTTGTATTCTTCAAGCACACATGTAGATCATGAGGCATTGTTGGTCGACTCAGGTGCATATTTTCATATGACTCCTCACAGAGAGTGGTTTTGTGAATATGAAATGTATGATGGTGGTGATGTTTTTCTAGGAGATGACTCGACAACCAAAATCATAGGATAAGGAAAATTCAAGTTGAAGCTCATTGATGGTAGGACTAGAACACTCCCCGGTGTTCTGCACATCCCAAGATTATTCGATAATTTGATTTATGTAAGAAATGTGGATGATGTAGGTTTAAAAACAATGTTTGAAAAGGAAACCTACAAGATGGTTCGAGGGGAAATGGTATTGTCGAAGGAGTTCAGATTGGAACTATGTATAAGCTATTGGGAAGCATTATTAGTGATGGGAGAAATAGTTCCATTGTTCTTGAGATTGGAGTTGAAGAAGAAAAAAATCCTACAATCTCTGGAGAAAACACTATGTTGTGGCATCAAATATTGGGGTGTCACATCCCCACATTGTGCCTACCCAAATCTTGTGATCATGCACCTATTGAGGTGTGTGGCACCACACAATTTCTTCCTGTATTTTTGGAAACACCAAGGATACTTCGTCTAGAATACGCCTCTTCACATAAAACATACCCATACTTTATACTAGGCTACGACAAGTCACACTCTTTCCCTAGTGCAACTCTTATATACTTAGACAATTTGTTAACAATATTAACACTTAGTCATTTAAGCATACATCCATGAAATGAAAAGAACACTTTCAAAAAAAAAATTGATCCAGGTGGATATCGGTGGCCACCCACCTTTCCCAACTGGCCCAAAATAGTTTTCTGGCAATTTTGGTAATTTACTATTTTTAGCAGTTTTTAACTTCCAGGGCCATTTTGAGGGCCTAAATGAAGGTTTTTTGGGATCGAGATTATCAGTGATAAATAAAGGTTCTGATTGAGACCCCAAAATGAATCTCCTCGACGATACCTTTCCAACAAGCTATCGTGCACCCCAAACGAAGATCGTATGCCAAAGTTACGCCCCCAGGAAGTTGATACACCAAACTACCCAAAACGGGGTCCACAAAACTGTTGGCTTTTCATCTTTCGGGGTTAGGGTTTTGGATTTTATTTATGATAAAAAGGCCTTTGGAGCCTCATTGTAAAATAATCTTCTTGCGAATGCGAGTAGCGGACACATCTCTTCTCATAGATATGTTGCCACCATTCTAGCGAGTCTTTCACTCTGTATTTTTACAGTCTTTGTACATTTTCGCTCTTTAATAGAAAATTGTGTATTGTTGTATCTATGTGTTTATGGTTGCATCTATGATACATTTATTTTATATTATTGGATATCCGATATATCTCTTTACATTTTTTTATTATATCTCTGCTCTCATTTTGTGCCGAAAATAATACAGAACAACAAGAGATACATAGATATAGTGTGGGAGACACAAATCATGCCTAACACCCGATTAAGTCTTATTATTGTGAAACAGTTACAATATGAGAACTATTGGCTCAGTTTACAACTTAGGCAGAGTTGCACGACTCGCCTCACCTCACCAATACACTTATACATTGATTCGTCACACCAAGACTCGTTTGTCGTAACAACTTTTGAAACTCATGCGAAGCACCCCAAACGTGCCTCCACCACAGATTTATTGTCTTTTCTTTGTCACAAGACTTCACACATAACTAAAATTATATCTCATAGCTTCCTCACTCATACCTACGGAAAGACTTCCCCAAACTCAACCCAAAATAAGGTCACCCAAACTCTGTCCATAGAATCACCTCAAGGCAACACAATTCCTCCCATGTGAAATGAATTGGCTCCTTGAGGGAGCTCACCCCTCTTCGTCCAAGTCTACCTCAGAATCACAGAATTGATATTTCTCTCGTTTTACAAATCTACCTTCCTTGGTTGTGCACCCTTGTTCTCTTATATGGACTCCAAAGGTCACAAACATCAATCATTGCATCCTTTGGGTGTGTCGTGCCCCTTCATGAACCATCACTCCCAAACGAATCATCACTATAATTTTTTGACTCGATGCACCCAAATGAACATGTGCGCTCATCAACCATCGTGTCCCTTGGGACCGACGCACCCCAACCTTGGTGTGCTCCTCCTGTTGGAGTTCCCCAACCTTTTTGGTGCACTCCTTCTCTTGTTCGCTTCTGCCCCATGCTTGGTCAAGCCCTTTGGCGTGTTCACGAGCCCAAGGTGCCCACATCCCAACTAGTGTGACTCTTTGGTGCTGAAGCAATCCCAAGTTCCGTCTCCTTGAGGACTTGGGTGAGGGTTTCCACACCCTTCTATCCAAATACCTTACATGGGGCATATCATAGAGAAGGGCCTTCGAGTACTACATGGTAAATGTATGGTTGAAGGTATGTTCAAATTCTCTCTGGATTTTGATTTATGTGAACATTAATTATATGGGAAGCATAATCGTGTAAGCTTTTCCTATGGTGCTACAAGGGAAGAGGCAATATTACATTCAGTGCACAGTGATGTATTTGGACCTATGATGGTTCTATCATTGGATAAATCTATGTACTATGTCTCATTTATAGATGACTTCTAGAGGAATACATGGATTTATTTCCTTAGGAAGAAATCTAAAATATTTGACAAATTTAAAGAGTTTAAGGATCTTGTGGAGAATCAAATAGAGAAGAGAATTAAAGTTTTGAGGACAGATAATGGTGGAGAATTCCGTGGAAATGAATTCGAAGAATTCTATAAGAAGTGTGGTATAGCAATGAAAAATAATACTCCATACATACCTTGGAAGAATGGAGTTCCAAAAAGGATGAACAAGACATTGATGGAAAAATCAAGGTGCATGCTAGGTGGTGTTGGGTTAGGAAAGGAATATGGGTAGAGGCAGTGGGTATTTCATGTTACCTGGTCAATTGATCACCCTCATCAATGTTGGATGACAAGAATCCACATGAGGTATGAAATGGTAAGAAACCCTCTCTTACACATCTTAGGGTATTTGGTTGTGATGCCTATGTACACGTTCCAAAGGAAAATAGAAGTAAGCTAGTTAAAAAGGATGAAAAGTATATCTTTATTGGCAATAAATATGGTTTGAAAGGTTATAAGATTTGGAACCCATAAACTAAGAAGGTAGTGTATATTCAAGATGTGGTATTTAAAGAAATTAAAGATATTTTCAAACAGGAAGTCCTACCCAAGGAGGAAGATCCAAATAAAATAGAGTTTGAATTAAAAGATAATAAATTAGACTATGCATAATAATGGGAATTAGAAGAAGAAGAACCTCATACTCCAATATTGAGGAGATCGGTTCAGTAAAGAACGCAAGTGGAAAGCTATACTCCACCTTATTTTCGCTCTAATTTTTCTTTGTTTATTACTGATGATGATCCTAGAACTGTTAGGGAGGTAGTGGATTCAGAGGATGGAAAACTATGGAAGAAGGCCATGGTTGAAGAAATGGAAGCCTTGGAAAAGAATGAGGCTTGGGATCTAGTGGAGTTGTCGGTTGGAAGAAAGTACATTGGAAGCAAATGGGTATTTAAGAAGAAGTTGAATGAAAAAGGAAAAGTGGAGAAATACAAAGCTTGGTTACTAGAAAAAGGTTATTCCTGGGTAGAGGGGAATTGACTTTGGTGAAATTTTTTCTCTTGTTTTCAAGTTAACTTCTATTAGATTTCTTTTATTTATTGTTGTTGCTCTATATTTTGAAGTAGAACAAATGGATGTGAAGACAACATTCCTAAATGGGGATCTGGAAGAAGAAATGTGCATGAAGTAGCTAGAAGGTTTTACAGTGAAGGGAAAGAAAGAGTTGCTATATAGGATGAAGAAGTCCATGTATGGGTTAAGTAAATCACCAAGGATGTGGTATCAAAAATTTGATAATTATATGTTGGGACATGGATTCAAAAGAATAAAAGTCTATCATCATGTGTATTCCAAATTAGTTAGTGATCGTCTTATTTATTTATTTATTCTTGTATGTGGATGATATGTTGTTGATAGGAAATGACAAGGAGATTATCTAGGATGTGAAAACTCATTTGCCATCTAAAATTGACATGAAGGGTTTTGCTGCTGAAAATTTCATTTTGGGCATGGAAATTAAAAGAGATCGAGAAACAAGAAACTCTAATTAAATCAGAGCAAATATGTCGATACAATGTTGCAGAGGTTTATTATGTAGAAATGTAGACCAATCAAGGTTCCTATTCTTGTATGTGTAAATTTACCTGCAGATCAGTGTCCCAAGACACATGAAGAGAAGAGGACATGTCTCGTGTCCCATATGCAAGTGCGGTTGAAATTTTGATGTATTCAATGGTCGATACTAGACCAGACATTGAACATGCAGTGGGAGTGTTTAGAAGGTATATGTCAAAACTAGGGAAGGAGCATTGACAACAATAAATAGGGTTTTCGGGTATTTGTGTGGCACTACTAGTTCTGGATTTCGCTACCAAGGAAGACTAGGATTGGACAAAGTGTTGTACATACATGGGTTCGTTTATGCAGTTTGGGATAGAGATATGGATCATAGAAGATCTACAAGTGGGTATGTGTTTAACCTATTTGGAGGAGAAATCAATTGGGTGAGCAAACGATAGTCTGTAGTGGCACTCTCAAGTACATAAGTTGAATACATGGAAGCCACTCAAGAAAGGAAGGAAGCAGTATGGTTATAGAGATTATGTTCAGGAATTGGGTTGGTACAACAAACTATAATGATATATTATGACATTCATATAGAAATATTCTTGTAACATCCCCACTATAATCCCCGGTTTAATTTATGCTTAATGTAGATATAATGTGTGGCCACAGACAAAGCGATGTAATATGCAAATTGTGTTTCTATGTTTTAATAATAAAATGGGATGCCAGCTACTAAGGGGACATGGATAGATATGGGGGATGAATTAATCCAAAAGAGAGGGGAGGGTCTAAGAGAATGGTCAAGACGGGTCTAAGGGGGAATTACCCATTTATATTAATTCAAACCATTTTCTTAAATTTTCTATTGGTATATGAACCTTCTAATTTTTTTTTGAGTATCCCCAAAGTCAATCATTGAATGCATGAAAGAGGGTGGGTGTGAGTGATCAAATCTATAGTTATTGGTAGCATGGGGATGAGTACAATCATTTTGGGGAAGTGTGTGAGTCAAGAAAGGCATCCAAAGGAGAGGAAATTTGAATGGGTAGGGACAATAGTTTTAGACATTCATTGTTTTGGCATGAGGAGAAAGTAGAGAGAAGAAAAGAGAGCTTGGAGCTATCCATGGAGGAGGAATTATAGAGAATGTTGGAGAGAATTTGGAGCGTATTTAGAGTTGAACACTGAAGATCCATGTTCTCAATCCTGAAGAGTGAACTCCTGAGTGATTTGCATTATAACATCATGTGTTTGTTGTTGTTTGTAGGTAGTTTTCCTGTCAGCAAGATCCCTTAAGTTCCTAGTTGAGATATTTCTAGTTACTTGTGCCAGAGAGACCTTGGTAAATGAATGGGACTCCTAAGGGACCAATATCAGTGAACAGATACATTCCTTGGATTGGGCAGGTCAAGAGGAAGAGAGTTGGTGGAAAGTTGAGATAGTTGTAGGAGAGTATCAGTGGTTTGTAGGATTTCTAAGTTATGAGTGGATAGTGAGAGACCACCCTCTTTTGTGCATTACTAGCCTTAGCTTGGGGGTGAATTATTGTTGATATTTGCAACAAAAATTCTATGGTTGGGTGGAACGTCTATCCTAAGCAGCTCATTGCACAACTATTTATAAAATATAAGTGTTTTATCTAATTTCTGGTTGCATTATGAGTTATAATTATTGTGCATGAACTATGTGTATGATATCAATTTTATATGTTATTATAATGAGTTATTAGTTGCATTTCATGTCTATATTATAACGATATAGATGCATTAAAAAAATGGTAATAGACAATAGTCAGTTCTGGTTGTAATTTGTAGTTAAAAGCTACAGGAAATCAATTAGTTATCAGAAATTTAGTTTTTATGATTATTCTGCATCGCAATGTTCCTCAAATGGGATGGGGGATGTTACATTATGGTATCATAGCTTATGGTTCAAACACCTAGATTGTATGGGCCAAGAGAAAGAATGAATTGGTGAAATTCATTGTTATAGATTTCGGTTTGTGCGAATTTTGAAAAATTAGAGAGAAATCCCCGAAACTCATGAGCAATGTTCAAGTTTAAATGAATTAGTACTATTTGAAAGGTTTAATGGAATCAATCTATAGAGTTGTAGAGCTAAATTCGACTTGGAAGGATGAATTTTGGGTTTTAATGGTTGTTATAGTGTTTTACAAAGTTCAGTGAATCGACGATCGAGATCGTGTTTGATCTCGAGATCAATGGCCAAGATTCACTTAAATAAATTTAAAAAATCATAAGGTTTCGACCGTTTGAAAGGTTGAGTAAATTAACGACTGAGATTCATTTCCATGGTTGGTAAAATGGATTAGATCGATAGTCTGTATTCATTTCGGTTGTTGGGAGGTTGGAGAAGAATCGAAAACCAAGATCATCTTGAGTGAGAGATCGACAACCCATATTCACTTGGGTTTTTGTCAAAATTTCAAAGTGTTGAAGTTCACTAAGAGATATAACCGACAGTTGATGGTCATGTCAGTCAAATTGGTGACGATTTTAGTTCGTCCAAAGGAAATCGTTGATGGTCGATGGGATGATGGTCGAGTGTCGACTAGATTCAGTGAAGTGTTTTTGGTCACCAAAGGAAATCATTGATGGTCAAGTGTCGACTGATTCAGTGAAGTGTTTCAATCATGTAGGAAAAATTGACGATGGCCAATGGGTCTATGGTCGAGTGTCGGCCGATTTGGAAAGGTGTTCAATCCTTCTAAGAGAAACAATCGATGGCCAATGAAGAAAATAGGGTGGTTATGTGTCATTCCACATCAACATCCACATGTCATGCACATCAACATCCATGCATCATGCCCCGTCAGCCAAGTTGACACCTCATTATGATGTTTCATGGAATATCAACATACATGTGTCATTCAACGTCAACAGTTGCCATGTCAGCCAAGAGGAATGGTCGATGGCCGACAATCGGGTCGACTAAATTGGAAAAGTGTTTTGTCATTCGACGGGGATTATCGATGGTCGATGGGATGATGGTCGGGCGTCAAATGAATTAGTGAGGGGTTTCATTTAGAAATGAAAATAATCAATGGCCGACAGCTGATGATTGAGTCGGTTGGTTTAGCATTGTGTTGTGAATCAGTTGTCAAGGGAATGGGCTGATGGTTGGGCCGATAGTTTGGGAAAAGTGTTGTGCACGCCCAAAGAAGAACATAGATCATTAATGGCCGATAGATTCAGATCAACGAATCCTATTTCACCTTATTTGAGATCGATGGATCATATTTAAAAGGTTGTTATAACAACAAAATAGTCATTTTTATATCAAATTTTTCAAACTTTTCATATTTTTGAAGTTCATTAACTTGTGGGGTGATTTCAAAGCCCTAAACAAAGTTTTAAGTCAATAAAAACCAACAAGAACAAATTATACCAAGGTAAACTTTGTATTTGTATATCAAATAAAATAAATCGGAGAGATCTATCCAATGAGCTATTCTGGGCACAAAATTGAGCTCGTATGAGAAAGTTATAGCCCAAACAATAAGGGTAATCCAGAGAGCATAACTCCTTGCTCAGAAGTCCATTTGGGGAATAGGAAAAGTATGTGGAAATATAGTGATCCATAGAAGAAAACCATGGAGCCATATTTAGGATCTAGGGATGTAAAAATGTGTAGGAAGAAAAAGAAGTATCTTGTAGCATAAGGGGTAAATTGGGTAAAATAGCCTAAACTTCTTCGGGCCATAACTTTCATCTCGGATATTGGATTTGTGAAAAGGAATAGTCATTGGAAAGGTATTGACGATTAGAAGACACTTGTTTACCCAAAATTTTGAATTGGGCATTGAAATTTCTCAAAACGTAAAAAAGATATTTCTATAGCAGTAAATGAGTGGAAAATTGCAAGTTGTAAATGTTGTAACTTTTCGATCAGATCTCAAAATGAGGCATGAATACAATCATTGGAAAGATGTTTCAAAGTCAAATTCCTTTAAAGAATCAAATTTTTAATTGGTGCATTGTTTTCTTCATAAATTGATGAGAATAATGAATTATATTCTAATTGATGAAATGTTTTATGTTATGCATGGTATAACCATAATTACTACATGCATGTTTCTTGCAGAATTAGAGGTATAGGAAGGAAATTTTGGTTATTATATGAGGATTGGATTTATGGATAATGCTAAGTGATCTTACAATCATGAGGAATATATCATAGGTTTTCGTATCAGCATGGGTAATGCTGAGACAAAGTGGAATGGGAGAAGAGGCAGGCAGGAACATGTAACTAGGAGAAGCCTGCATAGGGAAGTGCAGAGATATAGAGATGATAATGAAATAATTATGAAGGCTCAAGAAGATATATTTTAGAGATTGAATATGTTACATAAGAAATTCAACAATCATTTTGGCACCAAGAAATTAGCTAGTGCTAGAAAAGTGAAAACATCTAGATCCCATAACAAAAGGGATGATCATGGAAATGATAGGAAGTCAAGAAGCATGAGAAGGCTCCATAATTCTCCAAGGAAATCCACCAGAAGAACTGCTATAGTGGGAAAACCCCCCTACGGACTACACTAGGGTTATAAAGTGAAGGCAGAGCTAACCATCTAAAGTTTCCTACTTTTAACAACTATCCCAACAGTACCCCACAATCATACATAAGATGCAAAGTATAGGGATCTAGTAGGCTTACCTTAAACCCCGCGTTCGGTGTCGATCCCTTTGTGCTTCATTGTTTCCCGACTGCAGATCGTTTCCCAAGGCCAACCTACATTCACCAAAAGACAAACAAGAAACTACGAGCATGCATTCTATATATTGATTAATGGGTTATTTATCATAACAAAAATATAAATAAATCATAAAGATTGAAGATATCATTTGGCGGGACGGAAAAAGTACTTCTTTCTATTAATCTCACAGAGTAGCTTACAATATGAGACCGGAAACTGCTCCTCAAACTCGGTCCTGGGATCCTCTTCACCAAGATCCAAATGCTTCCACGTATCTTTCTCCTCTTCAATTCTCTCTAGGGAAATGGAAAGGGTTTGCAATGAAGGAAAAAGGCCTGGAATAAGGAATTAAGGCTCAAAATCACAATGTGGTGGAAAATAATTGGGGTAAGGGGGAAATGGGAAGAGTTTCTATGCTCTCATGCTTATTTTAGGAATGGGACCCCAACACCTTATTTTATATATGCCAAAAAGATAGTTATTCGGTTGGGTGACTGACTATGGGCAGCCAATTAGTTAGGAAACAACCCAAAACCCCGTATCCCCTTGCAACTTTTTATTTTTTGCATTTTTTGTGAGTATACGTGGGTTGTAATGGTGTAGCTAGCATACATACGTGAGTCATAGAGGTTTATCAAGCATGTGTATGCGGGCAGTCGTGGCGCAGGGCGCGTACATCTTCAAAAATATGGTTTTTAGAAGAGCTATTCAATGATGGATTTGGAAAAAATAGCAAGTAAGATGGCATGCTGCCAGGTATACATGTATGGTGAAATTTAGGGTTATAAAAGATGCCCCCTAATGTGTGAGGTCATAAGAGAATTGGATGGCCAAAATGCATTACAAACATTTACCAACGTACAAAGCGAGTGAGCCCAGGGACCGGAGTTCGAGAGGTCCCATCTACAAAATAATAATTGTCTCACCAAGGCGGGCATACCCATGCTCGGGATGAAATAAAATCATGGTTTCCAATCAAATACATTACATATCCGTGTCATACAACTATATTAAGTGTACTCGTGATCCATACACAACGGATCTACATCTCAAAATCAAAAGATATACATGTCTAGTATCCATCTTTAAGAAGCCAATGATGCTTGATGGCTGGAGATGAGGCCTTCAGAGCTTGAGAAACAACTTCAATATCTTCAAAACTTGGGTAGGAGTGTAATATAAGTGTACAACTTCAATACCCAAAGGTCTTCGATGGCTTGTCGAGAACGAACAAGAGGATCTCAGTGATCAGGTAGAAAACTTCATTGATTTCGAACAAGGACTTGATTAGACTTTTGGAATGGTCGGGCATGATGACAAGAGACAAAATACAGAAGGGCCAACTCAAACAGGGAAAAAATTCCCTTGAAAAAAATCACAATGAAAGATGAGACTCAGGCAGCATGACATTGACATAAGTTCACGATGCAGGAGGCAACGCAAACTCTCCATATGTTTGGAAGAATAACCAAACAGAGGAGGACACAACTCTATGTTACGAGAACAACTCACTAATGTCATATTAAATCCAAGAGCTTGATGAACAAACAAAAGTATGTGATTTTTCTAGGGGCGAATCATTGTGCTGCCAACAAAAGAAAATACATTTCCCTTCCTCCTTTTGGGTTATATTTGATTTTTTTGTCTTTTCAATAATTCTGGAAAGCTTTGAAAAATAATAAAAGAATTCTACGTTACAAAAGAGGAACAAGTGTCACAATCATACTAGTTCCAAGCGCAAGGAACACACTGATGCTCAGAGCAAGGAGACATATGCAGGAAAATGACACTCGGGAAAATTCTTCCATGGGTCAAGGTGTCAAGATGCAAAGGCAAAGTGCTAAAAGGCTTGTGTATAAGGCATGCTTCAGATGATTCAGTTGAGAGCAACATGGAGCTGACATTAGGCCAAAAATGCAAGGATGCAAATGTGATTAATAAGACACAATGATAACGTCCTTTGATGTAATTTTAACAAGCCTAGAGAAGGTAAGCTCGACAGTTTTTCACTTTTAGAGAGTCTGAAAAAGCGTAAAAGAAGACTCCACTGGGGTACCTTTTTCAAAAGTAGTCTAGTCGGTTCGAAAAATGGGTAAACTAGCACCGAAAAGACGTCTATTCAAAACCATTTTAACGAGTGTGACAAAGACAAGATCACTCAACAATATTTTCATTTTTAAGGAGTCTGAAAAGAGATTAACTATGGACTCACTACCTTTTTCTAGATTTAGTCTCCTTAGCCCGAAAAAAGTGAAATTTACTGAGGAGAACTCTCTCGACGAGACGAATCTCCCGAGGTGTACCTCTTCCTCCTTAATATACAGGCCGGAAAAAGGGGTAACCTCATGCTAGTATATGTTTTTCTAATCCTCCTTAATATACAGGCCGAAAAAAGGGGTAAACTCATGCTAGCAGATGTTTTTCTAAACCAATTAACGAGTGTGAAGAAACAAGGTCACTCGACGATCTTTTAACTTTTAAGGAGTCTGAAAAGAGCTTAACTATGGAGTCTATAAGGGATGTTCTTCTGGACCAATTTAACGAGTGTGAAGAAACAAGGTCACTCGACCATCTTTTTTATTTTAGGGAGTCTAAAAAGGGCTTAACTATGGACTCCATGGGGGTTCCTTTTTCGTAAATTTAGTCCCTCAAGCCCGAAAAAGGGTTAAACTTATGCCTGAGAATACTCTTCTAGCGAACCGAAGTTCCTAGAGTATACCTTTGTTCATATGATTGACCGTCTGAACCGAAAAAGGGGTAAACTACCGCCAGATAGATGTGCCTTCAAGTTTTAGTTTGGCGAACGTGAAGGGCAACAAGATCGCTCGTCAATATTTTCATGTTTAAAGAGTCTGACAAGGGCTTAAAGAAGACTCATCATTGTTTGGGAGTCCCAAGGGCGAGGTCAAGAGTGATGATGAATCATGCAAATGAGGCTCAAAATCGTAATCAGGACAAGACTGACAAGGACTCCCGAGCCTAAGCTCATTAACAATGGCATGGATGCCAAAAACAATGAGGATCTAACTGCGACATCCATGTAGAGGTAGGATATACTACTAAATTACAACACCTCTAAAGCAGTAATGAGGGTTCCATGTCGCAACTCGGTGGGATCGATCATATGGAAAAGAGAAAAAGACAACGAGATGCAGAAAGTGGAGGTGAAATCCTAACTTAGATGCAAAAATTTGGAAAAATGACTTTTCACCAAAGGACCTTTAAAAATGACCCAACTCTCAAAAAAATTCCCAAGACCAAAAGTGAAGTGTATTGTAACATCCCGTAAGAAACTCAACAACCATGCTAAATGATTTTCAATCTAGAAAAAACGACAAAAGGGTCCAAAAATTGACAAAAAGGGGCCAAAAAGTCTATAAATAGAAGTTGGAAGCTCATTATCACCATTGCAAATTGAGAATTGACCAAAAATTAAAAAACACCCCTTTTCTAAAAGAGTTGATTCTGGGAGCTTCAGAGGACAAAACGAACTTCCGCTCAGACCAAGTAAGTACAAACTAGCTCCTCTTGTATTTCCATACTTTCTTTTTTCTTTGATTTTAGTTTTTGGGAGGGCGCACACCTCTAAAAAAGGTTGTCCCTACGTGTACGTGGGAAATCACAGAACACCCCGCGTATGCCCACGTGCAAATGAAACTGTGTCTAATACAGCCTGCGTGCACCCTCAAAGATGTGGAAAATTTTAAAAATGCAAGATTTAATCCTCCATGAACTTGTCATTTTGCAGGATGTATGTCCACTGGAGAGAGAGGGAGCATGAGGACATGGATATTTTAGTCGATGAGGACCTCATAGCTATGGCCACATTGAGACAATGTCATTTGTGGAAGTTCTTCTAGTGTCCGTTTATGAGGGCACAACCCAGGTTGTTGAATGCCTTGGTAGATTACTGGCATCCTGATGCTGAGGCATTTATGATCAAGGGGCAGTCGTTGACTCCAACGACTGAAGACATTTACTTCCTGACTGGTCTCTCGAGGAGAAGTGATCCAGTCAACTTACGTACTTTCCCCCCCCAGGCCTCACAACATTGAGGATTTTATTGGACTCCATTGTGAGTGTTGAGCCTCCAAATTGACATCCCCATTACCATATTATACTCCTCATTTATACCTTTATTTCCTACCTAAGATTGGATCAATGATAAAGAACCCTACCTCCAATCATTGATAAGGTCATAAGGTAAAGTACAATTGAATTTATGCATTTTGTGGATTATTAATCTAGGAGACTAAATATTCCATGTACTAATGTTTAAAATTGCCATGTGTAGCCTTTGACCTTTGAATGAAGTCCAACACTTCTATGTTAGCTCAACTATCTGGTACTTATGCACCAGATTTCCCACTGTCTGAATTCGGTACCAAGCACACCTTTCGTTCAGATCCAGTACCCACAGACCATTCACTATCACGATCAAGTACCAACGATCGCAGACTATTCTAGTTTGGTACTAACCAATTGCATACTGTTCGGATCTGGTACTATCTACTGAATCTCACCTATCACGATTCGGTACCAATACAGGAAAAAAAAGTATGCTAAGATTGGCTCTAGATTGTGCCCAGGATAATTGTTGAGTGTTTATGAAATCATCAAGTTCTAGCAAGACTATATTAATCCATTTTGTTTATTTCTTCAGCCTCATACACTTCGTGTCATGAGGATGAAGCTTAAAATATGTAACTGAATATATAAATTTGACAATTGTTGATTTGTAAAAGACTTCACCTCCCTGTGTTTCACGACTAAGACTGTTTAAATAGTCATGGCAAGAATGGTGGAAGTAGTAGAGAGTTAGCATATTACAGCATGTGAAGCAACGTTACATATTGTAGAACATCTCTTGAGATTGAAGTTTAATAGAAGAATGTCATTTATTCTCATGTCTTGATCAGTTATGAATGAATGTGAGTTTACTTGTTAGTATAGTTTCATGTTTTAAGGTTTTGAGAAAGAGTGATGTGTGGATTAAAGACCAACTTATTGTAGGCTCCAGTCCCTGACCTATTGAGGCAGCAAGGGCCCACCGCCCAACACAGATCAGCATCCTCATAGATTAGTGTTAGCATTTGATTTCAATAGTATAAATGTTAGACTAGTTGAAGCTTTGATTCTCCCAGATAATAACAGTATAGTTTTAGTTTAGGATTTCGATTATATGATTTCTTAGGGATCCTTATTTACTCTTTTTTTTCATATGCTCTGTTTGTGTTCTTATGAATTTGATTTTTCTTAATGGACATGGATGTTGGCAGCAGTAGTCAAACATAATTGGAAAAGAACTAGTGAAGTTCACAATAGAATATTGTGAACCACAACATACTCAATATACTGGCTATTGAACTACCCATGCTATGCCTTGATGATTGATGTGTGATTCCCTTTTCAGAAGTGTGATTGCATAGTTATATTTCTGGGTCAGATAAAAGAGTTGATCTGTAAAAGAACTCCATCTCATATTTGCATGTACCCCAATGGAGTAGATAGCTTCTTTGTGAAAGGAAACCAAAGTGTGTTTCAATTTGTTTTATTTCTATAATCGTGACATTAGAATTACCTCTCTTACTATCATCTTGTAACTCTATTGATTACGAATCCTGAATTGATAATTAATGAGTGCATTATACTAATCATATAAGCAACACAACATTTTGGCGCCGTTGCCAGGGAGTTGCAAACGATAGGAAGTGATTTTAGCTTAGATTGTTTGCATAAGTTTTTTGAATAATTTTAAAAGCTTCCTGAGGGAGGAGGATAAAACGTTTAAGACATGAGTGAAGAGCCATGCAGCCACTAGAGTGGGGTTCTCCGAAGCCAGGTTGCCTTCTTATCTTCTATATATAATTAGGATTTCAATTGAGTTAAGTATCAAATTTTTATGCATATATATAGAGATAATAAGGGTAGATTTGTAAGCTCTAAAGATTCAAAAACAAACCCCCCACTAATTCAACTGACATTGGAGCAGGAAAAATTCCACCATGAGGCAGTTCAAGGGGAGCCAGTGAGGCTCCAGAAGAAGAAAATCAGCACTGGTGCAGATAGAACATGAGTCTACTAAAGGGATTGAAGACACACAAAAACCAGTTTCTGAACCATCTATCAGTGGAAGAGGAGCACCTAGCGAAATGGAAGAAGAAGAAAGAAACGAAAATGTAGCCACTGAGAATGAAACCTTTGGGTTTCCAATCTTGGATATCTCCAGAAACATCGGCATGAAGAATATCCCATTATCATCATTACCCACTTTCATAGGTATGCCAACTGAAGATCCAGACTTATTTTTATTCGAGTTTGACATATTATGTAGAAGCTATAACGACTCAGATGATGCCCAAAAACTTAAGCTCTTTCCAGCCACAACAAAATACTAAGCCTTGATATGGTTCATGAGCTTAGGAGAAAATACAATTCTCTCTTGGGATCAAATGAAAGAAACATTTTTACGGAAATACCAAGACTATTGTAAGGATAATGCTAAAAATGACATTTTCAAAATGCAACAAATAGAAGATGAAAGCCCTGAAGATTACTTAGAGAGGTTCTTATACAACTATCAGAAATCAAAATTATTCACCACAGACTCAGCTATAGTAAGAATTGTATTTTTGAAAGGTCTTAGAGATGACTGCATAGAAGTTTTAAATCTGTTAAGTTCAGGAGATGTGCACCAAAATCCCTTTGCATAAATTGCAAATTATTGTAGAAGATACTCAATGGGACAAGCTGAAATGAGCAAAGGACCAAGATATTCTTTTAGCATAAATTCAAAACAAAGCTCAGGGACTGTCACCAGAATTGAGTTTGGAAACTTATTGGAGAAATTTAAAACATATATCTTGAGCATAATCAGTAACCAGTTAGATACCCTAAAACTGAAAAAGAAACAAGAAGAAGAGGATGTTTTTGCAATCTTTTTTCCTAAATGTCGAAAGAAACACCCTGAGAGAGAATGCCCATTAAATGTCATAGAATTTTGTGGCCTATGTACTCTAGATCACCCCACATCCGAGTGTCCAACTTTGCTTGAGCTGCAAGCCATGTATAGGGGAGGGGGAGTCTCACAAGAACAACCATACCACTCTAGGAGGCCTTGGAGAGAACAAAACCCCAATGCATTTTATGACACTAATACAAAATATCAACAACAACAATGGGGTCCTCCTCCAATGCCCTAATCCTAATGGGCACCTCAGCAAGCTCAAACTCTACCTTGGAAACAAGGTTGGAGGGGGCCTGTGTATGGGAATCCCTCTTACCCTACATATCCACAGTATCCCACAAACATTTACCAATTACTACCTGGATTTAACCCACCTCAGATGCAAGCTTTACTTCCACCTCCTATACAACAACAATTCACAGCACCCTTGAAACCTAACCAACAACATCAAGCACCTATAAATGCCAATCAACAACCACAAAACCAAGCTTCCCACAACCCTCCTATACCAACAACAATCCCTACCCAGCCAATTCCTATCCCCAATAATTGACTCACCCACGCTATGCAGAATGAAAAAATACAAACCTTTCCCACCTAAGAAATTCAACTAAGATCCAAGAAAGTTGTAAATCAATCAAATTCTGGACTAATAATTCAAGAAGAAAATGATAATCATTCTGAACAAGAAAACACTCAAACCACCCCTGAAGAAGAAGAGACTTCCCCTCATATTCCAACCACTTCTTAGTCCATAGGAGTACCTCAACAAGTTAATCTTCCACCCTACCCCGAAAGACTATTATTGAAGAAACCTGACCCACCCTTACACAAAGACATAGAAGATGAGTTACAAAATGTATTTATCAAAATACCTCTGCTACAAGCCATCAAATATATCCCCATATATGCCAAAATCATAAGGGATCTTTGCCTCAAGAAACCAGGAAGGAAGAAGAAGGAATGTTAAGAAACCAAACATCAATATAGCATAGAAAAACCTCAGGAAAAGTACTCAACGCCTTGAAAAATATATAATTTCAGATAATAAGCCTCTTCGAGGGGGCAACCTCCTTTTACCCCACTTAAATGTTCAAGTACAAGATGATTCAAAA
>ML778650.1:610654-638458 GCA_009831015.1 Picea engelmannii | reverse complement strand
GGCTTATTTGGTGTAGAAGGTCCCTTTTTTGGTGGCATGTTGGCCAAATATCACTTTTGAATCTTGATTTTGAGGTGGTTCTGCTAGACAATATTTATTCTGTTCTATCTCCCAAGTTTCGGCCCTTCTGGGTATGAAAATTTATTTTAGGTAGTTCTCTGATATTTCTTCTCTGCAATGCCACGGGTCTGATCAAAATTGGATGTGCCAAGTGGAATTTACGGTAACTTCCTCACAACTTGTCGATTTTTGGCCTTTTCAGGAGATCTCACTTGTATAGCATGCCCCACACAAAATAATTGATATAAAATTCTAAAACTTGCACCCACAATACTACAGACTGTCCACGATCCAATGCAACTAGTCCCACTCAATTTGGATACTCTAGCAAGAAGTTATGATTGTTTTACCTGGAACACCTTCTTGAGACTAGTCAATAGGACTAGTCAGATACCCTATCTTGAAAACGATATATCTACAAATTTAAGATGACCCAGAAGATGAAATTTTTACCACAGATACCTTACTAATTTTTGTAAATGGCCTCTGAAGTTCAGAGTCTGAAACGTTATAGAAAATTGTTTATAGTGAAAATTCCGCAATGACTCATTTCAGGATTATTCAAGAACCCTATCTTGTACAAGCTGTATCTCCGAAAGTGTAATGCCTCAGGAGCTGAATTTGGAACCCAACGTACCTTGATCCGTTTACTAAATATCCTCCAAGCCGTTCCATCTGAAACATTATAGAAAAAAAGTTATAGCGAAAATTCCACGGTGTCTCAGATGTAGCAGCGAAACCCCAAGACCTTGAGCTCTGATACCATATGTTAAGAAACCAAACATCAATATAGCATAGAAAAACCTCAGGAAAAGTACTCAACGCCTTGAACAAGATATAATTTTAGATAATAAGCCTCTTCGAGGGGGCAACCTCCTTTTACCCCACTTAACTGTTCAATTACAAGATGATTCAAAATGAAAATGTCTCCTTGGTATATATAGGAGACTAGGAGGTATAATTACAACTAATGGCCTAAAGCCGACATAAATAAAATAACATTACTAATCTAATATGCCCCAATTAAGGGTTAATGAGCAAGCCGACATGAATAAAATAACATTACTAATCTAATATGCCCCAATTAAGGGTTAATGAGCCAATATTAGGGCTTAACAAGGAACCTCCCCTCGTTCAAGTGGTAGGACAATTATATGAATTTATTTCTGAAATTCCATATAAATATAATGACCCTCGAAATCCAGTAGTCACTATTCAAATTAATGGTATTTCCTTACCAAACACACTCATTGATTTGGGTGCAGAAATTAATGTAATGCCTTTTGACACTATGAAAAAACTTCAAATCAACCAGTTAAGAACAACCCAAACCATGATAGAGTTGGTAGATAAGTCAGTCATTAGCCCTACAGGAAGTTTAGATAATGTCACAGTTACACTAGCTTCTTGGGAATATCCAGTAGACTTTCTATTCATATATTCCAAATCATCCTCCAAACCAGGACACCCTGTGGTTCTTGGCCTCCCTTGGCTGGCCACAACAGATGCCTTTATCAGCTATCGGTCTAGCGAGATGACTATATCCAATGGCACACATAGCCAAAAGCTTGTTCTCTTCCCTCCTGCCCAACCATCACAAGAGATACCTCTTTGGCTAGAAAACCCTTATGGAGAGGAAGATTGCACCCGACCACTGTTAACACTTTAACAAGTAAAAGGTATGCAAGAAAAATTAGATGAAAAAGTCTTAAGTTTATTTTTGGCTGATACAAGCTGCATTGAATATCCTAGGTCTTTTGCAGAATTTTCACACATTTTCAGTTTCGAATTCCAACAAACTTGGTACCCTGATATCAATCAATTATATACTTTATCACCAGCTTCCTCAAAGAAGGAATAAAGTATTAAACTTGTTGAGATTAGCCCAGGAAAATCTTTGTATATCAACTCTAGTTTGGAACCAGAACAAAATATACAAGTAATTGAAATGCTCCGAAGACAATTCGATGCCTTTGCATGGGATTATGCAGACATGAAAGGCATTCACCCTGACACATGCACACATCATATCTACACTATTGACCAAATCATACTGGTTAGACAGCCTCAACGAAGGATGAATCTAGCCCTCAAAGATATTGTAAAAGAGGAATTGCAAAAACTCCTTCAACTCAATCTCATATGCCCCATTTCATATAGTCAATGGGTGTCTCCACTTGCCATAGTTCCCAAGAAAACTGGCAAGTGGAGAATATGTGTAGACTTTAGGGAGTTGAAAAAAGCCACCAATAGGGATTATTTTCCCCTACCCTTCATTGATCAGGTGTTGGATACCTTGTCCAGAAAGAAGTATTTCTCGTTCCTAGATGGGTTTAGTGGTTATAACCAAATACAAATAGCACCCAAAGACTAGGAGAATACCACTTTCACCTGCCCATGGGGAACCTATGGTTATAGGGTTCTTCCTTTTGGACTTTGCAATTCCCTCACCACTTTTCAAATGGTTGTCCTAGCCATTTTTTCTGACTTGAACAATGATTGTGTAGAAATCTACATGGATGACTTTACAGTCCATGGAAATGACTTCCAGTAAGCTTTGACCAGTCTAGAAAAATTCTTGATTAGGTGTAAGGAAACTAATCTTTCCCTAAGTAATGAAAATTCAAAGATGATGCTCACTGAAGGTATTGTTTTGGGACATCACATCTCTGGTTATGAAATGAGAGTTGATCCAACAAAGATTCACATCATCACACAAATCATAATACCTTCCTCACAAAAGGAAGTTCGCAACTTTTTAGGGTATGATGGCTACTATAGAAGATTCATTCTGAATTTTACAAGCTTAGTTATTCCCTTATTTAAATTATTATCTAAAGAAGCTGAATTTAATTGGAATGATGAATGCCAGGTATCTTTTGAAATTCTAAAATAGAAATTGTCAAGTACTCCCGTATTAAGAGAACCAAATTGGTCCCTTCCTTTTCATATCTGTATTGATGCCTCAGACACAGCCCTGGGGCCAGTTCTTGGACAAAGGGAAAATCAGTTGCCTTATGTTATTTACTTTGTCCGTAAAAATCTTTCCCTAGTAGAAGTTAATTATACGGTCACAGAAAAGAATTGTTAGTTGTAGTCCATGCTATCAATAAATTTAGACACTACATTACAAGATATCAAGCTTGTGTACACACTGATCATTCAGCCATCAAATTCCTAATGAACAAACCAGTAACAAACCCTAGGGTTACGAGATGGTTTTTATTATTACAAGAGTTTAACATCAATATTATTGATAGACCCGTCAAGGATAATCTTGTGGCTAATTTCTTATCTAGAATGATTCATATGGGAGATAATGCACCAGTAGATGATAACTTTCCTACTGAAAATTTCTTTGCTATTTCTACATTTACTCCTTGGTATGCAGATGTAGCTAACTATCTTCTAACATGGAAGATGCCTCAAAAATTTTCTCCTAGAGAAAAGCAAAAATAAATTCAGCTAAGTGAAAACTACATGTGGCATGACGATTGTCTTTACAAAACAGGACCAGATTTGGTAATCAGGAGATGTGTAAGGGAAGATGAAATCCATGATATTCTGCAAGCCTACCATGATGGTCCTTGTGGAGGCCACTTTTCTAACAAGAGGACCGCTTATAAAGTTTTGCAATATGGTTATTATTTACCTAATATTTTCAAAGATGCTAGAACTTATGTATCCATTTGCGATGAATGCCAACGAATGAGTAAGCCTACTGCACGAGACCAAATGCCACTTCAAGCCCAAGTAGTCATTGAGTCTTTTGAAAAATGGGCATTAGATTTTGTAGGGCCCATTAACCCTACATCTAAAAAGAAAAAGCATATACTTGTGTGTACTGACTATGTGACTAAGTGGGTTGAAGCAAAAGCCTTACCAGTCGCAAGCAAACAATCAGTGGTAGATTTACTTTTTAATGACATCTTTACTAGATTTGGTGTACCTCAAGAAATTGCGACTGATCAAGGGACTCAATTCACCTCTCATCTAGTCAAAGCAGTTACAGAACAGTACCAGATCAAGCACATGAAATCTACACCTTATCACCCACAGGCGAATGGACAAGTAGAATCCACCAACAAATTCATTGAGTCCATTCTTACTAAAACAGTACAGCTACACCACAAGGATTGGGTTGACAGATTACTAGAAGCCTTATGGGATTATAGAATCACCTGGAGGAATACAACATGACATACACCTTACGAATTGGTGTACGGGACGCAAGTGCTTCTCCCCATATAATTCCAGATCAAAACCTTCAGAATTGTTGTACAAGTTGGCATGAACTTAGATGAATCTCAGCAACAAAGGCTCTTGCAGCTTATTGAGCTTGATGAAATCATACATGAATCACTTCAAAGAACCACCCTCGTTCAAGAGAAGAGAACAAAATGGCATGACAAGTATCTTAAAAAGAAAAAATTTCAACCGGGAGATTGGGCCTTGTTGTATGACATCAGGTTCAATAATTTCAAAGGCAAGTTAACTACTCGTTGGTTAGGATATTACGAAATTGACACTGTCTATGATAATGGTTAAATCAGAATAAAGACAATTGACGAACATCAGACACCCCTACTCGTGAATGGGCACCAATTGAGAATTTATAACAAACCCCTGTCAAAAGAGGAATTTCTGACACGTGTGCTACAAAATTCGGATATGCAAGTGATCAGTAAGGAAGGAGATCTTCCTACTGATCCACATTGATTGATTGATTTACTTAAAAAGAAAAAAAAAACTTTTGTACATAGGTGTGGATTGTGTTTTGTTAATAAGATGAAGGTAACAATGGATTCTTATCTCCTTTGTTTTACTTTCGCATTTTATTTTTGTCAGTCTATTTCTATAATTTATTTGATCTTTCACGAACTTGCTAAAACATTAGTTGTAGGCATCAACAATACTTTGTTCTGGTCTGGTACCAGCAGTGCTAATACGGTACCAGAAATTTTGTTTTGGTCTGGTACCAGCAGTCCTGTGTTGGTCCGGTACCAGAAGTTTGTTCTTATACAGTACTATCATGATACATCACCTAATTGACAAAGAATGTGGAGCCATGCAGTAACCCCTTAGGCGGGAACCAAGGAGCCGAATGCAGCATCAAATGGCAGCCCTTATGAAGCATTTTTAATTTCTTTTGGTTTTGTTGCTGACTAAAGGGAAGTATTTTTAATTTCTTTTGGTTCTATTGCTGACTAAAGGGATGTATTTTTAATTTCTTTTGGTTCTGTTGCTGACTAAAGGGAAGTATTTTTAATTTCTTTTGGTTCTATTGCTTGACAAAGAAGACATAATCTTTACCTATGTTGTTAAAGGAACCATGCTTAATCTGATTCAAAGTCTAGAGGTTGCCTTTATCCAGTATTTCAGCATGATTAAAGGGATAAAAGTATATTAGCCTATAAGTAACCATTTCACCCTAACTAGACTTCAACAATAATCATTGGATTATCTTTATTAAAGAGTAGCATATGAGTATATGAACACTCTCTATCATGGGCACACTAGGAAAATTTTTATGGAAGAGGATGCATCAACACCCTAAGTTAACTTTAGGTCATTCTCTTATGGACAAACTCAAACAAATCACACATTTGGATCATTATAAAAATCTGCATACATAACTTTATTTTTCCTTCAGACAAATATTTAAAGACATTCAAATAAGAGAATATACCTTGTAACCCAATACCATCCCAGCCTGTAAAAGGGTTTTCATATGAGCCTCTCTTGTCACCATGCAAAAGCATTCTTTAACAAAAACTAAAATAGGTGATGATGGAAAAGAAGCCTCTGACAGAAAAAGGGTTTAAGAGACTAACCTACCAGGATACTGAACAGGTCTGCTAGCACCAGGTACCGGTCTGTGGTATGACTAGGCAAACCCATCAGGGTACTGAACATGCATGTTGGCAATGGGGATTTTTGCCTGGGGAAGGTATGTATCTCACTAATTATCACAACTACCCCACTGGAGTACTGAACAGGCTTGATGGTAGTGGGTTCTGGTTGAGAAATGTCTCATTTACACTTGTCTGATTGAAAAAATCACTTTTGTCATAAAAAAATGAATAATACAAGCAAAGGTCACTATTGACACTTATAAGATACAAACATCATATTAACAAACTGAATACTACAAACAAATGTCCATTTGAGAATCACCCTAAGTCAACTTTATCAGTCTGACATCTAAAGCCTATATTATCTAAAAAGGAAACTTATTAAGAGTGATGCCTTGACTAGGGAGTCTAATCTACTTATATTGTGAAATTTATCTATAACATCTAATGATAGTAAATCTCTGAAACAAGTTAGGTTGGATCTGTTCTTCAGGAAAAATATAAAAACCTCCCTATTTTCATTGATGAATGCTTCCCTTGTCAATAAGTCATCAGAAGAAAGGCAATTTCAAATTTTTTTTTTTTTTAAAAGCATGGGATCATATGCTAGGTAATAAATGCACTTTTGGAATTTGATTTGATCTCTCATCTCTTATAAAATTTCTTCCATTTGTGAACAGTGTGTCGGACCTTTTGCATAAGGATATGCAACATCCTTGGCATGGGGGAGGGTCAAAAGAGCCCCTATCAGAACTCTTTTTCAGACTCAGAGATCAACCTGTTCACCATACAACCATGCAGAACCAGACACAAAAGAAGAAACTCAAGACAAGCACAAAATAAAGAAGTATTCATAAAGTACAGAAAATTCCAGTACTAAGCATCTAGAAAACTCCAGCCTAAAAAGATGAACTCTGACAATACAAAGGAAGTTTCTATGGGTATTGGTTATGCAATGGTAAAAGAAAAGGTAACATGGTATTATTTATTTTCCTTTGCTTATAAAACTACAAAAGGCATGAAAATGTATACTAGATATTATGACCTTAGTATTAAAACCATGCACCTAACTTTCACTTCTCTCATACCCATATGCTTAACCTTAATCAATCCCGTCACCACATAAGCACTTGAAAAGATGAGGGAGGAAAAAATCACATCAAATGTGTGAATGTGGGGATGAACTGAAATAATCATGTTCAACAATGATGAGACACAACCCCAAAACCAAGAACGTGCTTCATCCTTAAACCATCATGAATCTATATCGCATGATTCAACACTAAAATTCGTCGCTTAGGGGTCCAATCGCCAATCCCAAACAAAAATGATGTCTTGATACCAAACGTGTCGTCCCCATCATTGCACTAACGGGCATAAATGAAATGTCTTATCTGGGTGGCGAAGCCATCCAAATGAGCCTCATCTTGTCTTAATTATTCTTTGTATCATCTGTATTTAAACTCACCATTTGAATTATTGAATCCATCACCATTTCTCCGAGTGTTACCCATCTCTCCCATTTTCAGAGCCTTCTCCTCTCTGTGACATCCGGTACCAAACCCTCATGCTCACAGTTGACTAAACCCTTGTGCTACAACTCGATTTTCACTTACAGTTTATAAAGATGGTTATAAGTAGACATGAAACGGTCTTCCAGATTTATAGGGAGACCGAGGAGTTCCAACTATGTAGAGATGGGTATGCTAGAGCGGGATGGATGCCATTTTTAGAGAAATTCACAGGTTATCATGAGAAGGTATCGCATGCATTTGTTCAGGGTTACAATGGAGAGATTGTGCACATATGCAATACTGCAGCTAATCATCAATAAAGAAACCTTAAGGGAATCCACAGGATTACCCAGCAGAGGAGCCAAGTATTTCAAAGGAGTAGGAATCAATAAATAAATGTGCCAATGATTTCTGAAGGAAGACCATCAACACCTTGATTGGAAAAAGGGGATTTCCATAAACTACATCAAGGAATAATATCATCCAATGCTTACTAGTCATCAACGATTCCTCACTTGTGAGGGTAGGTATGCTGCAACTTTATTTTATCATCTTAGGCTTCTGTTGCACTTTGCAGGAGGCCCTGAAATTGAATTCCCATATTTTTTATGGATGATCCTGAACAAGATGGTAAGAGGTGTCAAATCCCTCTCCAAAACTGAGAAGACTAGAATTTATCATTAGGGTCTTATCAAAATGCTAGTTATACATGAGATTAGGAAGCGAGGGTTTACTTGGAAAACCCTCATCACTCAACACCTTTCCCCATAAAACAAACTTGAAGAAGAAGCCCAGCCTGCTCTAGATAAAAATAAGGAACCGAAGGAGAAAAAGAGCAAGGCAACCCCATCATCCTCCAGAGCAGTAAAGGATAAAGTTGGTAAACAAGTATGGCCCTCTTCCTCAGATAATAAGACTCTGAAAATTCAAGAATCAAAAGGTAAATCCGAATTAATGGAGGAGATATCAGCAGTAGCGCTTGAGGAGAGGGGTCATACGTCAAAATCCTTAAGGAAAGAAAAGAGTAGAGATGAATAGTCTATAGAACAATCTCTTGTAACCATTCCACAAACAGAGAAGAAGAAAAGGAAGCTTGTGAGCACCTCTAATCCATTACCCCCTTATAAAATAACTACTAGGAGTATGGAAAAGAAAGGAAAAGCAGTTTCCAGTCCTCATACACATGAAGACCCAATAGATCTTACCTCCCTAGACCTATCAACCCAGGATGACATTCATAGTTTGATGGAAGAACAAGCTACTATTACTTTGTGTGGGATGAGGGAGGAAGTGAAGGAAAGAGAATGCATCCAGCCAAAGACAATAAGGCTAATGAATACCTTGAAAAAAGAATGGATGAAGAAGAAGATTGGGAAGTTGCAAAAACAAAACCAGGAGCTCAAACAAGAAGTGAAGGAATACCAACTACTGGATAGGTATATCAAGAAGGAAAATGAACAACTGAAGGCAACTAGCCAACAACTCCAAGATGACTATGAAGAGACTTCTAATAATCTCAAGAAGGTACTAATATTCCTGCAATACATTAGGGTCATAAAAAGAGAACTGAAAGCAGAAGCCTCAACTGTCAATATCATTGACCCACATGAGTAACGAGAATGGAGTCTCAAGTTTTGGAAAATTTTTGTTTCGGTTGCATGAGGACATGCAATGATTTTGGCATGGGGGAATGTTGAGCCTCCAAATTGACATCCCCATTACCATATTATACTCCTCATTTATACTTTTTTGGCCTACCTAAGCTTGGATCAATGATAAAGAACCGTACCTCCAATCACTGATAAGGTCATAAGGTAAAGTACAATTGAATTCATGAATTTTGTGGTTTATTAAGCTAGGAGACTAAATATTCATGTACTAATGTTTAAAATTTCCATGTGTAGCCATTGACCTTTGGATGAATTCCAACACTTCTATGACAGCTCAACTATCTGGTACTTATGCGCCAGATTACCCACTGTCTAAATCTGGTACCAAGCGCACCTTTCGTTCAGATCCGGTACCCACAGACCATTCATTGTCGCGATCCGGTACCAACGATCGCAGACTGTCCTAGTCTGGTACCAACCAATTGTGTACTGTTAGGATCCGGTACTATCTACTAAATATCACCTGTCACGATCTGGTACCAATATAGAAAAATAGAGTATGCTAAGATTGGCTCCATATCGTGACCAGGATAATTTTTGAGTGTTTATGAAATCATCAAGTTCTAGAAAGACTATATTAAGCCAGTTTGTTTATTTCTTCATCCTCATACACTTCGTGTCTTGAGGATGAAGCTTAAAATATGTAATCGAATATATAAATTTGACAATTGTTGATTTGTAAAATATTTCACCTCCTTGTGTTTCACGACTAAGACTGTTTAAAAAGTCATGGCAAGGATGGTGGAAGTAGTAGAGAGTTAGCATATTACATCATGTGAAGCAACATTACATATTGTAGAACATCTCTTCAGATTGAAGTTTAATATAAGAATGTCATTTATTCCCATGTCTTGATCAATTATGAATGAATGTGAGTTGAGTTGTTGGTATAGTTTCATGTTTTGAGGTTTTGAGCAAGAGTGATGTGTGGATTAAAGACCAACTTACTGTAGACTCCATTCGTTGACCTATTGAAGTGGCAAGGGCCAACCGCCCAACAAAGGTCAACATCCTCATATATTAGTGTTAGCATTTGATTTCAATAGTATAACTGTTAGACTAGTTGAAGCTTTGATTCTCCCAGATAATAGCAGTATAGTTTCTGTTTATGATTTCGATTATATGATTGCTTAGGGATCCTTATTTACTTTGTTTTTGCATATTCTATGTTTCTATTCTTATGAATTTGATTATTCTTAATGGACATGGATGTTGGCAGCAGTAGTCAAACATAATTGGAAAAGAACTAGTGAAGTTCACAATAGAATATTGTGAACCACAACATACTCAATATACCGGATATTGAACTACCCATGCTATGCCTTGATTATTGATGTGTGATTCCCTTTTCTGAAGTGTGATTGCATAG
The DNA here is from genome assembly GCA_009831015.1 of Picea engelmannii. Classification (NCBI taxonomy): domain Eukaryota; kingdom Viridiplantae; phylum Streptophyta; class Pinopsida; order Pinales; family Pinaceae; genus Picea; species Picea engelmannii. Next base: position 627,990 of record ML778650.1, on the reverse strand, counting down.
TTAGATTTTTGAGTCAGATAACAGAGTTGATTTGTCAAAGAACTCCATCTCATATTTGCATGTAACCCACTGGAGTAGATAGCTTCTCTGTGAAAGGCAACCAAAGTGTGTTTCAATTTGTTTTATTTCTGTACTCATGACATTAGAATTACCTCTCTTACTGGTCTCTTGTAACTCTATTGATTACGAATCCCAGATTGATAATTAATGAATGCATTATGCTAATCATATAAGCAACACAATAGTGAGGCTAGTACTGAGAAAGTGGGTTCTCAGGTGCCGATAAACAAGATCAACAATCTATCACTGAAAGTGATAGTTCTACTCATTGGGCAGATTACTGGATCCGCAAATTTACATCAGGCCTCCTGTGCACACATGCATTGTGTAGTGCAGTGCTTAAAGGCACATATTTTTTATTGGAGTACAACCATGCTAGACTGCATGAAGAGACAACCCACTGAGTGTCATGGGCGAGAAAACAAAAACTTCGGGTTTGAGACCATTCTATTCTCTTTCTTCTTTGAGAGGGTACCCATTCTTAGTCTACGAGAGACAGTGCGAGGGCATGAGGCCTCCCTCCCATCATTATGTAGATGGGTGGCATTGTTGCCACGACAGGGGGGAAAAAGGACCATAGAGGCCTTCGATGATAAGTTTTTTGACTGGTTGGCATGACAGATTCCAACAATAGAGGACTACCCCTATGCCGGGATCAACTTTTCCTGGGATCCGAACATGCCCGTACCTCCTAGAGGTGATCGAGGAGAGATAGGTACGTTTGTTTTTTAAAGTTATTTAATTTTTAATTATTTTTATATATATCATTTTTATGTGTACCAGAGTATCTGAGAACTATGTATCTGTTATGTATAGATGTGGGACCAGTGCGTCCAGCAGACTTCTCAAGGAACAGGCAGTGTCCTCGACCAGAAGCATGACCAGCCACAACCACCGTACCAGCAGTAGCAACAGGAGGACCTCCAGCCGGAGAGGCTGAGAGAGTATTAAGACGGGTGGAGCGGAACCTCACCGCGCTCACTCGTACATTTATTATGGCAGAGATCGAGGATCTCCCACCGTCTATGCAACCTCACGTAGTTGGGGTACCACGTACCTGGTTCCAACTCTTCCAATGTTTGGCAAACATTGTTGTTCACTACGGCAGGGCCAACAGGCCCCACCCTTAGCTAGGTTGGACTACTTACGTGCTAAGGGAACCTTTTGTATATTTTTGAGGGAATAAGCCTCATGACTCTTACTGGACATATATTTTTGAGGCGCTTGCACCCACCTATGTACTCTGATATTTTCGATATATATATACGTATTTACATCTTTTTATGTCTTATGGATTACATTTATTTACAAATGTTTTTACATGTGCGTGTGTGTGTTTTTTCTTACATGTGTGCAATATGCCAATATAATACATGATTAGCTAGAGTATCTATGATTTGATTCAATCTCCTAGGAACATGGATATATGTAATGTAATCAAAAATTCATTCTAAGAGACGTACACTAAGTAATTGTCGATGTAGAGTAGGATCGTAAACATGGTAAACCCCATTTAACTGGGACACAACCAGTTGATCATCTAAGTAGACCCGGAGGTGAGAGATACCATGCGACAAAGCGTCACGAAGCAACTCTAAGACTACATTGTATTCAACAACGTTGTTTGTGGCATTACCTAAACAGACACCTCTTGAATATAGCAACTGGCCCTGAGGTGTGAAAAATCACCCAAGCCACGAAAGCAAACCTCCGAGTTTTCTGGCTAGCACCGTCCGCAAACCCCATGAACACCTCTGATTCACTTGACATCTGCCACAGTGAATAAAATGACATCAAGAATGACACGTCCATAAAACAAAAAGACAAAAACTAACTATATAAAAACTATACATATGTACAAGAAGTCACCCAAGGCGACCCACCTATGAGTAATACTTCTTGAGGTAGAGCCCATTTCTAGGCTCTGCCAAAGAATTTCCCTCAAAGTCCATCAGACGATAAGCGCCCTTGTTTATAACCTCCTTCACAATGAAAGGTCTAAATCACATGGGTTTGAACTTGCTTGCCCCTAGGGGATCCTTATCTTGGTCATAGACTAGGACAAGGTCTCCTTCGGAGAAAATCTGAGGACAAACAAACCGATCATACTAACACTTGAATTTTTGTTTGTGAGCCTCGTTGACCAAGGCTTCATCCCGACGCTGCTCATCGAGCTAGTCAAGATATAATAAACTCTCTTCAAGCAGTGAAGTGTCTGGCAATAACTATACTGCCAACTTTAAAGATGGGATATGGAAATCTATAGGCAAGACTGCTTCCAACTCATAAACGAGTTGAAAAGGTGAGAAACTGGTTGCAGTCTTAACAGACGTTCGGTAGGCCCATAATGTCGAGTACAACATCAAATGCCAATTTGACTTGGCCGAATTGATCATTCATTATAGAATAGTCTTAACAGACTTATTCACATCTTCCACCTGACCATTCGCTTGTGGGTAGTAGGGTGACGAATGTTCTTGCCTCAACCCAAGCTTTGACGTTAACTCGAACATCATTTTATTATGAAAGTGACTGCCATGGTCAATGACAATCTCCCTCAGGAGGCCAAACCTTGCTATAATCTGGTTAAACAAAAAGAGATTTGTTGTCTCTCCATCATCTTTGAACATTGGCATAGCCTCGACCCACTTCGTGAAGTAGTTTACTGCTACGATGATATAACTATGCCCCCTTGCTGAAGGGGGGTTTCATGTAGTGTAATCAATCCCCCACTTGGTGAAGGGACCAACTGTGATGACGGGAAACATAGGAGCGGGGTGTGCCCTCATCTTTCGAGAGAAGATATGACATGGGTGGCACTTCTTGACCGATTCAACACAATCTTTGATTAATGTCGGCCAAAATTAACCGGCTCGTAGAATATTCTGGTTTGTTTCCAACCCAGAAAAATGACCACCACATGCTCCAGTGTGGCAATCGTTAAGCACAATTTCTGCTTCTTCATGAGTGACACCAACGAAGGATACAATCTACACCTTGACGATACAAAGTGTCCTCGAGTATGAGATAGTTCTTGGCCTGATGGTGTATACGGCGACGCTCATCACGAGAAGTAGAGGCGGGGCACTTCAAAGTCTGGAGGCGGACTAGTATATCTCCATACCAGGGGTCCGAAGATGTGATCAAAAACATGTCTCCTTTAATAGGTGACTCTTTGGGTATAGCATCACCTGACTCGACCAGAAATTTCAAAATGAGTTCCACAAAGACTAGCGAATTTTTGGATTTCGTTGAAACAAAATCTAAGTCAAATACTTGGAGGATAACTATCCATATACTGATCTTTCCACCGATTACACGTCATGTCAACATGTATTGAAACAGATTCACAACGACAATGATGGTGGTCTTGCGAAACAAGATGTAATGACGGAACCGTTGGACAACATGAATTGTTGCCAACACAAGTTTTTCAACGTGAGAATAATTGAGTTTTGGTCCAACCAGGCCTCGGATCAGGTAATAAATCATGTGTTCTTCAAGAAAATCATCCTCCTGAACTAAGACCATATCGATGGTCGACTTCACAGCGACCAAGTACATTAAGAAATATTTATTATAATTGGGTGGCCGAAGTAGAGGGGCAGACGTGACGGCGTGTTTCAATGCTTCAAAAGAGCACTGAGCGGCTTCATCCCAATGAAAAGGAGCATCCTTCTTTAGTAAACGCATGAAACCCTTTGTGATCTCGGCATAGTTTGCGATGAAACGCCGTAAAAATTTCACTTTCCCCTGTAAACTCTGAAGTTGAGGGACTGTACATGGGGGATGCAATTGAACTATCGCCTCAACCTTTAGAGGATTGACCATGATCCCTATTTTCAAAACTATGAAACCTAGCAGACGACCCGACGTCACGCAAAAACTACATTTTTTCGGAGTCAAGTGAATCCGGTAGTAGCGACATCACTCAAAGATAAGTCAGAGGTGTGTGGGATGATCGACTCTCTTACGAGATCGTGATGTTAAATCATCAAGATAAGCCTCAAATATGTGTTTGAGATCATGGAAAGCAAAAGACATGGCCCGCTAAAAAGTAGCTCCATCATTTTTCATACCAAAAGGCATCTTCTGATAAGTGAAAGTACCCCATGGAAAAATGAAAGCGGTCTCGTGTTGGTCTTCGGGTTTGATCTGTATCTGGTTGTATCCCAAAAATCCATCCATGAAAGAAAAGACCCTGTAGCCTGCGCATTCATTGACTATCTGGTCAATAAATGGAGTGGGGAAATTATCCTTTAGACAGGCCTTATTCAAATCACGGAAGTCTGTACATACACGAATCGTACCCTATTTTTTGTTGAATGGAATGGGGTTTGACACCCATTGATTCAATTGGATGGGATAGATGAAACCAGCTTTGAGTAGCTTCTCTACTTCAGCCTTAATAGTTGTTTATTTCTTAGGATTAACCAGATGAAGCTTCATTTGGACTGGCTTACCATCAAGATATGTCGTGATTTCATGTTTGACGATTCTTGGATCAATGTCTGGTATCTCCTCGTAAGAGCGGGCAAAAATGTCAAAGAATTCTTTAAATAAACCCATGTATATTCAAATCTCCTTGGGGGAGCAGTCCGCTCCGACGAAGACATTCTCCACAACGCCAGGGGTTCTAGAGATATCAATGGGTATTGTCTTAGCAATGGTTTCCATATTACCTTCAATGTAAACTACGTTATTAGCTAAAGGATTGATAGGGCAAGACCTATCTCTAGTAATAGTCAACTTGAATTCACCTGCTTCAATTCTTCTTAACTCTAGGAGAAAATAGGATCTGTGATGGAGATAGTCCCATGGTCTGTCCGGAACAGTCATTGACTCGATAATCACCTCATCTGAGGGAAAGACTAATTTTAAAGAATTAGTATTAGTGAGGGAACATTAAGCCCAGGCAGGCTAGGGAATTGGATCTAACTCCTATGCGGAAGTCGGATCAGGGTCAGCGGAAGCTTGCTAGACTATAGAGAACGCAAATTCTACCGCATACAAGGGCATGGCCATGCCATGGTGCCCTATCCCTTCCATCGTGGCTGATGGGGAAGGAAGATTCCATGGATCGTAAAAGTAAGTCATGCAAAACGACGAGACTTGAAAAATTTTGGCCCTAGGTTGGTCAGGGACAGTCGATATGTACTTGACATCGCTAGTTGGAGGTGAGTAATCGAAAGTACCCATCAAAGGTGGGCACAAACCAACCCCTACATTGATGATGTCGGGCTGCAGGTTATCAATCATCGAGACCATGGATTCCCCCAATGAAGGGTCAGGATGAGAGAAGGATAACTAATCAATGGACATGATCCGACCCTCGTGTGGAAACAACGAGACCTAGAAAACTTTTGTGACCATTGCATGCATATCATAGGTCCAACTCCTTCCTAACAAGAGATTGTAGTTGAGAGGTGCATCGACCACTTCAACCTCGATGCACACGGTCTTTCCTCCTAGCTGCATGACGAAAGAAGGAATGATTCCATGTGGTCGGAACGAATGACCGTCGAAAGCGGTAAGAAGAGTAGGTTTCGGAGACAAAACAGTTTGTCCAATGGCCTTCCAACACATTAATGAAATCACGCATGTCGAGGCACCCTCGTCAACCACCATGCAGAAAATGTTCCAGGTAAAGGTTTTCGTGGTGTAAGCCACTACTATCTAAAATTCCACGTGGTAGGGGAGACGAGGTTTTAAGTCGATCATATCAAGCATGATCGTTCCTGAATTACAAGTTTCAGTAGATCCTAAGGCAACTAACAAAGCCTTTCTCTGGGAAGGGTATCTCTGGAGGACCTCCAAAGCTGACATTGCACAAGGGGTTTGTGACAAATCCTCCACCACAGAGTAGTTTTGTGCGGCCCTTGCATTTGGATTGTGGGAAGATTTCTTGAACACACCTTTTGGGATGCGTGCGATTGTTTCACCCAACGTCTTCTCAATCTGGAGAAGAAGAGGTGGGTTTTCGGCTTCTTTACCCTTCTCAGAGGTGTTTGGCATTCCGTAGTCATGTGCCCTAGTTGCTATGTGGGCATCACCTTTCAACATATATACGTTCGCAGATGAAGGATTACTCGAAGATGGAGGGGGTCCCTGACTGCCCCCATCCGCGCTCGAAGAGGCTTGAGTTAAAATTTTCCCATGTGCAAATGGGTTCGTTAACACAATAGGTTGTTGTTGTGCCAATAATGTTTGGGACTCCGCAAGCCAAGGGAATGGGTGAGTCGGATGGTCCTCCGCGCAAAGGTTACATGGATACTTCAACTTCTTCTTTTATGTGTTTACCCCGCCAACATTTTTGGTGGGTTTCTTATCCCCCTTACCCTTCATTCGTTGTTTCTTCTTTCCGTGAGGCTGTTGGGTGGCCTTCGGGTTTGTCGATTGCACACTGTGTACATCTGATGTTTGGGTAGGGGGAGCAATCTCACCAGTGGTCTGGGTGGCCATTGTCTGATGTATTGACAATTGTTGCAATTGATTTGACAGTTGATCAGCGGGCTTCGTTTGCATTGAACCAACAATACCATCGACATGTGGTCCAGATCTATGGTTGGTCTTGTCAAGTATTGACCTCGGTGCGTCTGGAAAAATTTCTTAAAGTAAACCAGACTGAGAGTAAATAAGCTCTAGTTGTTGAGCTCTCATTATTGCTTCTTCTTCTGAAAAGACCCCCGATGTTGCTACATCTTTGGATAACTACAGGACCAAAGACTTGAGGAACCACTCTAGCAAAAATGTTGGTGGGACTGGTACTTTTATTAATCTCTTCCAGTGTCTCCATTCTCGGATTTGATCAGGGATATGGTCTGCCTTTGTCTGCTCAAAGTTGGCCAGCAACTCCATGCTGACGTCGTATCTCACAGGTAATTGAAAATGGTTTAAGAAATCCATTGCCAATTTGTGAAACATAGAGTATCTTGAGAAGTCGAGCTCAATATACCATTTTGCAGGACTCTCAATAAGAGTGTGTTGAAACAAACACAACTGTACGGAGCCGTCTCTCAATGAATTGGATGAGCACCATAGATGGAAGGTAGTCACATGATCGCCTAGATCTTCATTAGGCTTAGCTTCAAACTTTGGAATGTTCGAAGGCAACTTGGTCAGCATAGGAGGCCAACGCGGATCATGAAAGATGGGGTCGTTTAGTAACCTTGAAAAGTCTAGTAAGTGCAAAGTTGCTAGAAACGAAAGTTTGGGTTGTTGGTTATAACCAGGGGAAAAGGAGTGTGGAGTTTGGTAGGCACCAGGTTTCTAGGAAAAGTTAGGTTGTTGACCAGGGTTCTAGTAAAAACCATGGCCATGACTAGCGTAAATATTCTGCGCTTATTGAGACGTCAGTGGCTGACTCTTGTAATAGGACGTAGAAGGTTGGGCTTGCGTTGTATTCCAAGGAATTTGGAAAGGGTTTCCCCCTGACAATCTGACGACCATAGGTCATGAGCCTTGCCTGGGGTTCCCTTGGCTATGGAAGGGGTTTCCCCTAGTCAACATCCTTAATGAGGGAATTGATCTCTGCCACAGATTCCAAGGTCCTTGTGAGGAGGGAACTCCTGTGTTTTCCCCCTATGCAAGAATAGTACCTTGCATAGGATTTTGTTGTCCATAAATTGGGTTGGCCCCAGCCGAGACGACGACTGAAGAGAATGAATTGTTACAAAATGCGTCAAATGAAGAGAATGACAAAGAACCCACTTGCTTGGCATTGGAAGAAGGTCCTTGACTACCTGCTCCAGATAGGTTGCAGTTTATGGTCGGCCAGACGGGTTGCTCAGAAACATCATCGAGCGAGGGAGATGACAGACGTATATGACCCCCTCCGTAAGGGAAATCATTATAGGGGGCTGAGGTGCCCCCCAGAGACTATTGCAGAGGAGCATTAGAGCTCCCTGCCCCCAGGCCCATGGTTTGAAGGGTGGAGTAGGACAGGACGAAATTCGTACTAAAGTCGGGCATCCCGTATGAAAATGGAGGGCCCCTCGCACTCTACGTAAATGGTGAAATGATCGTTGCCATGGAGGGAATCAAACCACTGCCTGAGGTAGAGGTGGTTGAGACCATGGTAGCCCAGACCTGTGAAGGTGAGTTAGGAGGAGGAGCGCCTCTAGTTGTGGAAGTTGTAGAGGGAGTATGAGGACTCCCTGATGAAGTAGAAACATTTGGTTCCATCACTGCTTGTAGGATTATCTGGCACTCGTGATGCATTACCCTTGTAGGGGAAATTTGTATCAAGAATGGCATCGACAAGTCAATGATAGGAGGGTTATACAGACGAAGAGCTTCCACTCCAAGGTCATAAATAGTCAGTTCCTCTGGATTCACAAGTTCTCCTCTCGGGGATGGCTCTGGTATTGTTTCATGTTTCCCGGTCGCCTCAAATGAACCTTATTGGTCAAGTCTTCGCCTTAGTGGTGGCAATGGTGGCTCCACTTCAATTGGCTATAGGCCCAAAAGCCTTCGCGATAGGTGGAGCTCTCGATCTTCCACTGTGTGAGAAGATCAATGAAACACTAAGTTTTTTCTAACGTTGAAGATCAAACACACACTATAAAAATTTCCTATGAGATATAACAAGCAAACCACTACAAACTAGTTGGAAGAACAGTTACACCAGCCAACACTAGAGCAACTTACCGGTGCAAGTGTAACTCAAACACGGAAGCACCCTCTGGGTATACTCTGCAAAGTGTGGCCCAATGTCTTTCCTAGGTACCGCGGTATACCCCCGCAGTCACCTATGTAAGTCCCTGATATATAGGGAACTAGGTTGCTAGCTCGCGAACAACTACCAGGTGGGTACAGTCGACAGTCGGGCAGACCGCAATGAGAAGGGTATCAAACTTGAAACCTATCAAGATTATCGAAAGCAAGTGTTCCAGAAGACGAATGAGGACCTCAAACGAATTTGAGACCCACGAAGCTCTGTCGAAAATGCGATCAACGGAATCCCAAGATAAGCCCTCTATATGCATTCCTCCTCTACGATTGGTCCGATTTTGGAGGGGTTATCTCCGCTACCTTTCCGCACGCGATCTCATGTTTAGCCCCTGTGTTAGAGGGGGCTCCCGGATAGTTTTCACATCACTGAAATTCTATACTCCCTAGCACAAACTCGTATGTTTGTTTTATAGCCCTGAAGAGTTTCCTCTCTAACCTAAATTAGGGCTCTAGCATAATCTAGTTGATGGACCCTACAAATGTGAATGTCTGATAAATTTTAATTTATCATTGATTTTAAGTGGTTGTTCTTAATTCAAAGGGAAGGAAAATGAAACTGATGGTGTTTGTTAAGAGATGAAAGAGAAGAACAAATGTTGGAAACAAAATTACTTTTTTTTTTTCAATAAATAAAGATTTGCAAATTTAACCTCTTTAACCAAACTTTTTCATAACTACTTTCTCAGATCTTTGAAAAGAAAAACCTAAAATAAGATTTCGCTCGACTATGAACTACTTAATGTCCTAAGTATTCAATAAAGAACTTAAGAAAACTTTCTTTTTCCTTGATATATAAAGAAACTAACCTAAACTACTTTTACCAAACAAAAGAATTTATTTTATTTATTTTTATTTTATGCTTCAAAACAAGAAAATTTGAAAATGAATTATTTTCTTTTCTTCTAAAGCAAAAAAGGGAAAAATGAAGACAAGACAAGACCAAGGAATGACTTCTGGCCCCATTGCAAATCGCAGGGAGTCACTAACAATACCAAGAAGGCAGATCAGAACTGACTCACAAACTTGTCTAAAAACCTTAATAATGAAAACACGAGAAATATTTGATAAAGAAAAGCTAAACTGAGGTCAGAACTAAGCTATAGAATGCTATAACAGAGACCAGAACTAGATCAAGAAAACCCTTGAGAAGTATGACTTCTGATAGGGAAGAGTTTGACTGCCTCTTCTTTGAAAATATTTTCTCAACACAAGCACGCTACTGACACTTCAGCAGCCTGCGTATGTACGCGGTTTGTCCAAAGGTAGGGCACGTATGTACGTGGGAAGACCCATTGCATGCCGCACACACCCCTGTGAATCCTCTAAAAAAAGAAAAAATAATAGTCAAGCATAGACAGGGAGTACTGGTATGGAAAACCAGAATCCCTTAAAGACACAGAAACTTACAAAAACTCAAAAAAGGCAGTTAAACCAATTAAAGCACCCAAAAAATATCCCCTAAAAACCCTAGAGGCTCACTAGTACAGTCACCAATTCTGGTATAGTGGGAAAACCCCCCTACGGACTACACTAGGGTTCTAAAGTGCAGGCAAAGCTAACCATCTAAAGTCTCCTACTTTTAACAACTATCCCAACAGTACCCCACAATCATACATAAGATGCAAAGTATAGGGATCTGGTAGGCTTACCTTAAACCCCGTGTTCGATGTCGATCCCTTTGTGCTTCGATGTTTCTCGATTGTAGATATCCTCCCAAGGACGACCTACATTCACCAAAAGACAAACAAGAAACTACAAGCATGCATTCTATATATTGATTAATGGGTTAGATATTATAACAAAAATATAAATAAATCTTAAATATGGAAGATATAATTTGGTGGGATGGAAAAGGTACTTCTTTATATTAATCTCACAGAGTAGCTTACAATATGAGACCAGAAACTGCTCCTCGAACTCGGTCCTAGGATCCTCTTCACCAAGCTCCAACTGCTTCCACGTATCTTTCTCCTCTTCATATCTCTCTAGGGAAATGGCAAGGGTTTGCAATGGAGGAAAAAGAGCTGGAATAAGGAATTCTGGTTCAAACTCACAATGTGGTGGCAAATAATTGGTGCAATGGGGAATACTGAAATGGGTAGAGTTTCTATTCTCTCATGATTCTTTTAGGAATGGGACCCCAACACCTTCTTTTATATGCCAAAAAGATAGTTATTCGATTGGGTGACCGAATATGGGTGGTCAATTGGTTAGGAAACTACCCAAAATCTCGTATGCCCTTGCAACTTTTTATTTTTTGCAATTTTTGTGAGTATACGCAGGTTGTAATGGTGTAGCTAGTGTATGTACATGAGTTGTATAGGTTCAGAAAGTGTGTGTATGTGGGCATTCGTGGTGCAGGGCACGTAGATCTTCAAGAATATGGTTTTTAGAAGAGTTATTTAGTGATGGATTTGGAAAAAATAGCAAGTAAGATGGTTTGCTGCCAGGTATACATGTATGGTGCAATTTAGGGTTATAAAAAGAACTCATGCAAGTTGAGGACAGGGAGTATCCCAAGTGTGTCTCCTATCAGGAGGAAAAGGAGAAGGCCTGAGGCAAACATCTTACAAGGTGAGCTCAGGAAGATCAAGCCACCAAATTTCAATGGTGAGCATAGGAAAGGAGAAGCGGTTGAGGCTTAGCTGTTGGAAATGAAGAAATATTTCCAGTTGCATGATTACGCCTCTAGGGTAGAAGCTAGGATTGCAACCTACCACTTTCAAGGAAATGCATCCATGTTGTGGGATCAACTTAAGTAAGCCAATAAACTTGATGAGAAGAGGATCTCATGGAGGCAGTTCAAAGGATATTTCCAAGAGAAATATTTGTCCTACCATTATTATGAAAGGAATATGAAAGAGTTCTTTGAAATCAATTTGGGAACCATGATAATGGGTGAATATGAGAATAAATTATTTGAATTGCTAAAGTTTATTGACTTCATAAAGGATGAGAATTTTTAAACCAAATGTTTCTAAGTGGGTTACCCTCTTTATATAGTGATAATATTTAGTATGATAACCCCAAGAATTTGGAGGAAGACATAAGGAGAGTAAAGCATCTTTATGAGCAGAGAAGAGGAAGGTTAGTTTTCCAAAATCCTTGGAATGCCAAGATGAAAGGGAAAAAGGACCAAAGACAGAAAGGTTTTAAGGAACCCGTTTTTAATAACAACTCCCAAGAAAATCAGCAAGGCCAACCAACCCAAAATGAGCACAAGACTACATATTCATTTGGGAAAAGGCCAAGGCAACATACTGTACAATGTTTGGGATGTGAAGGAAATCACTTATACAGGGACTGCCCTCACAAAGGAGAAATAATGAGGATTGTCCACGACATTCAAGAGGACAAAACAATGGAAGACATGGGAGGAAACATGCCAAGGATTTATGCATCCTTGGAAAACAAGAAAGCATAATATATATCCCCCATGATTGAAGTAGAAGGTAAGATTGATAACTAGCCCATAGAAATTTTAATTGATTCTAGAGCTATCCATAGTTACATAAACTCTAAAATTGTTGAAAGAAATCATTTGCAATGGAGTAAGCATAAGAAATATTAGTTAGTTTAGTTATCCACAAGGGCTAAGAGAAAGATTAATGAGTTGGCTAAATATTGTCTGATAGACATGAATGGAATCAGTAAAAAGGTTGATGTGAAAATTATATCTTTGGGTTCATATGACTATCTAATTGGCATGGATTATTTTGAAAAACACCATGTTGTCCTAGACTATTACAAAAAGACAATCAGATTTCTTGATTAAGAAGGGAAACAAGGCACGATTCAAGGAATTCCAAGAGTTGTAGTTGTTAGAGAGATTTCAGCGATGTAGTTGAAAAAGAGTTTTAGGAAGGGATGTCATATTTTTGTAGCCCATATGGAAGAGAAATACATAGATAAAGTGGCAAGCATTGAATACCATCTGGTCTTGAGGGATTTTGAAGATATTTTTAGGGAGATCCCAGGTAACATACCACATGATATTTTTGACCAAGAACTCCATCGAGCCCTTCCTTGCATGCATCTTTTCACACCAAAAATTCCTCATTTGGATATTCAATTTTAAATATTGGTGCACTTGTCAATATGTTTTTTATCTGCTAAAAACTCTCTTCACACTTGAAAGTCCATTCAAATTTCACTCCCTTCTTTTGCAAAGAAGTGATTAGACTTGCAATCTTTGAAAATCCATTTATGAATCTTCAACAATAACCAACAAGATCCATGAATGATATGAACTATATCACATTATTTGGTGTTGGCCATCCTCTAATGGCTTCTATTTTCTTAAGATCCACTATTATCCCTTCTATTGAAAGTATATTCCCTAAGTAGTGAATCTTCTTTTGATAAAATATGCACTTACTTAGCTTAGCATACCTTTCATGCTCTATTAAAACTTGCAACATCATTCTTAAATGCTACTCATGTTCCTCTTCCCACTTAGATTAGATGAGTATATAATCTAGGAACACAATTACAAACTTGTCCAGGTATTCCTTGAGCAATCCATTCATCATGCACATGAAAAATGCTAGCGCATTTGATAGCCCAAATGGCACTATCGTGAATTCATAATGCCCATATCTTGTTCTGAATGTTGTCTTATTGATGTCCTCTTCCTTTACCCTCACTTGATGATAACATGATCTCAAGTCAATCTTGGAAAATATTCTTGCACCTTTTAGCTGATCAAACAAATCATCAGTCCTTGGAAAAGGATATTTGTTCTTTATGGTGACCTTATTCAGCTGTCTAAAATCAATACACATCCTTAAGGTTCCATCCTTATTCTTTATACAAAGCAATGGGGATCCCTAAGGTGGCACACTTGGGCATATATACCCATTATTTAACAGTTCTTCAAGCTGCATCTGCAACTCCAATTTTGGTGTGCCCATTCTGTAAGGTGTTTTGGACACTAGGGCAGCTCCTGGAACCAAATATATAGAGAAATCATTGTCTCTCTTTGGTGGAATTAAAATAGCATGAGAGAAATTATGATACACATGATATAGATTTAGCAACAATTGTACATGCATTAAAAACTTGGAGACATTACCTCATGGGTAGGAAATTTGAGCTAAGGATAGACCATTGTGATCTTAATCATTTGTTTGGACAACCAACATTAAATGCTAGACAAACTAGATGGCTTGAATTCCTTAGTGAATATGATTTTGAAATTAAGCACATCAAAGACAAATAAAAACAAGTGGTTAATGCACTCAACAGGAGGGACATGAAAATATTCCCTTGCGGATAGGTCAATTTTCCCTTAGAGTACAGACCCCTCTACCAAGACAAAAAACTACCATTGGACATTACCATTCCTATAGATTAACTTTATCCATCGAAAAAGAGAGAAGGAGGTATAGTATGATGTACCTTACTTTCGAAGTTTGTCCAAGTTGCTCCAATCCGCGAGTTCCAAACAGTACCTGCAATGGACAACAAATGAAAAATGACTATCTCCTACTCTAATGGATTAGACAAAATCGATCTATCTATGAAGATTGTGACAAGCATAGACAAGTACATGTAAACACATACTAGAAGGAAATATGTCAAGTATATTAATGAGAACTTCAAAATGAAACTTAAAATATTCAAATGAGTTGCATCAGACTCTCCAATTCCTCCTTGTCCAACCCTTTCTTGAAATATCCACGATCAGAATAACAATGCTTTGTTGATTATTTTCCTTATTTGTTCACCATGAGAATGCCTCCATTTATATCCTTTGAGAGGCTCAACCACCTTGGTTATATTTGGGATTAGTTGAGGATATGGCTCCAATAGGTTAGTATCTTATCCTAGGATAGTGCCATATGATAGCATTCAATCCAAACCAACCTCATCTCCAAGATTTTGCCTTCAGAAAGAGGCGAGATTCTCCAAATGTTCCTCTAACCAAAATCAATGCTCCCCTATAGTTAGAGACAGAGCATTGATCCTATATAAACACTCCATAAATAAGGTAAAGGGGGCATTGATATATGGGGTTGCACTCCCCCAGCATGGCCTGAAGGCACTACCCTTCGAAAGTGCCCAAAACATGGTCGATTTCCAAGTAAAAAGTGTGTTTTTAGCCTTGAAATGATCAGTTTCATCCTCCAATATGACTTAGGGATCATGGAAAATGTACTTTAATGGTTTCAAGGGGTTAAAACACATATACACACATAGAAAAGTGCATGTGACACTTATTAAGGTGCATACGACACTTGACAACACTTGTGACACTTACCAAGGTGCATACGACATTTTTACAACACTTGCAACACTTAGGGTGAGATACTTACGTGTGAATTTTGATGTGTAAATTTCACCATAAAGTGTGAGGTCATAAGAGAAACTGATGGCTGAAACATTTTACAATTCTTCAATGCAAAGGTGTGGAGTTGGAGAACCTGGGAGAAGCTGCAAACAATCATCAAACAATATTAATATATGTTCCATTTCCGAAGCAGACATACCTATGATAAGAATATGATATGACTCAAAGCACGACCTCCGACTAATACACTACGTGATCCAGGTGGATATCGGTGGCCACCCACCTTTTCCGACTGGCTCAAAACTGTTTTCTGGCAATTTTGGCAATTTACTATTTTTAGCAGGTTTTAACTTCTGGGGCCATTTTGAGGGCCTAAATGAAGGTTTTTTGAGATATAGGTTCTCAATTATAAATAAAGAAATAATTGAGCCCCCAAAATTAATCTCCTCGATGATACCTTTCCAACGAGCTATCACACACCTAAAACGGAGATCGTATGCAAAAGTTACGACTCTGGGAAGTTGATGTACTCACTTACCCAAACGGGGCCCACATGACTTTTGGCGCTTCATCTCCTAGGGTTAGGTTTTTGGATGTCTATGAATTTTGGAATTCTTGTTTATTGTAAAAGGGCCTTCAGAGCCTCATTGTAACCATCTTCTTGCGAATGCGAGTAGTCGTCACATCTCTTCTCAGAGATAAGTTGCCACCATTCTAGCGAGTCTTTCACTCTGTATTTTTACAGTCTCTGTACATTTCTCTTATTAATAGAAATCGTGTATTACTATATATATGTGTTTATGGTTGCATCTCGGATACATTTCTGTTATGTTATTGAATATCTGCAATATCTCTGTGCATTTCTTTATTATATCTCCGCTCTCATTTCGTGCCGAAAATAATCTGGATCAGTGGTATCAGAGCAGGCTGCTCTTGATCGTTTTTTTTAGTGCATGTCCCCAATGAGGTCCGAGTATAGCAAGTTCGGTCTCGATCTTGTCTCTCTTGAATACAATCGCTCTCACACACCCAAGAAACCCTCAATGGCGGAAGAAAAGAAAAACGACGGATCAGACGATCTTATCAATCTGTTGCTTGAGCAAGCTCTCACGCGACAGAGGGACGAAATGATGGAGAATTTTGCCCACATCCTTCAAAGCCTGCTGATAGCATCAGGCGCATCTTCATCAAGTGACCACTTTGGAGGCACCTCGCCTTTCAAGGTACAAGTTAATTTTGATATTCCTGTATTTGAAGGACAGATAGATGCAGAAGCCCTAGAAAAAGGGTTAACTCTGCTGGAAGGTTATTTCTTTGTTCACAATTTTTTTGACAAAGAAAAGATCACCTTTGCACTCCTTAAAGCTCTCCCTCATGTCAAACATTGGTGGGAAACTTATTGGGAGCAAATTTCCACAGAGGAGTTTGGAATATATGGGGTTGATCCCACTTGGGATTTTTTTGTGGATGCGGTAAAAGAATAGTATTACCCTGTTGGCAACTATGAGGACCAGTACATGAGATGGACCACACTGCGGCAAGAGAGGGGCCAAGCAGCTTCAGAGTTCACCAATACCTTCCATACCTTGTTCACCAAGCTGGGTATCAAAGACTCTGAGCGACATTTGGTTCTGAAATACCGTGGGGCTCTACACAGATACATCCAAACTGAAATGGATTTTCTAGACATCTCATCACTCGGTGATGCTTATCGATATGTTGTTAAAATTGAGCAGAAATTTAAGCACCTGAACAAAAGGGAATTTGGGTCTGCAAATCCGCAACAACCAAAGTATGACAAAGACAGCCCGAACAAACAGTCTCCCGAAAACCAGTCCAAGACACAGGAAAAGAAGGGTCATGGGAAGACAAAGAAGGACACCGGAAAATGGTGTGAGTTCCACAAAATCCCTTGGCACAACACCGATGAATGTCGCTCAAAACARTCATTGGTGGCCGAGATCAAACACAAGGAGCCAAACCTTGATTCAGAATCTGATTCTGAAAATAATGGTAAAAGACAAATCATCGACGCAGACCCCACTGCTATTGTCGCGACCACAACAATTCAACCAAAAGAACCAACAGATCCTGAATAAGGGGAGCGTCTTTTTCATTCACATATGTGGGTGAAGGGGACCCCGCTGCATTTTATTGTTGATAGCGGAAGCCAGAAGAACCTCATCTCAGCAGAGGTCGTCAAACAGTTGGGATTGTCGACAACACCACACCCGCAACCATACAACATCGG
>ML778650.1:550924-608750 GCA_009831015.1 Picea engelmannii | reverse complement strand
TGTATATCTGTGTTTATGGTTTCATCTCTGATACATTTCTGTTATGTTATTGAATATCTGCAATATCTCTGTGCATTTCTTTATTATATCTCCGCTCTCATTTCGTGCCGAAAATAATTCGGATCACTACGGATCCATGAAAAATATTGACTAAGGATATGGCCACCAGAGATACAATGTAGTTTCATACCTCCATGACATGAATTGATCGCAGACACAAAAAATATACAATGGAGCTACGAGATTATAAAACATAGCCACGAACCAATACAATGTGGATCTATGTGACAGTATATATATCAGCATTCTCAAATGATCTCCTTTGTAGCCTGAGAAAAGTAGATAATAGAGTGAATGCTCAATCCAGGGTCTTCGTCCCAATCCCGATGTGGTACGAATCTAGCCATGTGAATAGATGATTTGATGTCGAACATGGTAGAAACCACTTTATTACTGATCATTGAGGTAAACTGTTAACAAGTGCGAGGGAAATCACCAATGATGTCAATGATTCCCAAGGTACCCTAGTAATTCCAACGAATGTGAATAAATGAGTTGCAGTCGAACATTCATGGAATCATTCAATCAGAGGTCAATGATGTAAGCCTATTGTCAAAAGCGAGGAGGCCTTCCATTGAGGCATGCAGGTCCCAAGGTACTAATTGGTTTCTAATTATAATTCCAGGATGATGTGTTGAAGTCGATAGGAAAATACTCGTTGAAGGAGGGCCTTGATGTATTCCCCATCATCGAAATGAAACTGACACATGAAAGTGATGTAAGATGGTGAATCGAACGAGTAAGGACTGACACAAGAAATGGAAACTAGAAATATTGCAAATGGATGGTTTGAAGTGAAACTTACCTTGAACATGATGAGGCACGAAAATTGACTTGGCATCATTGACTCGATGAGTACCAAAAATGTAATGTGACGACAATAAGAAAAATCTTTGACTGGACAAAAAAAGTATGGTGACACATGGAATTGGTATGACTCAGAGACAAGGGAATTACCCAACTATAAGAAAATACGCAAACATGTTCCATGTTCAAGGGAGACAATAACTACCATAAAGGATTCCCAAAAACTTGATCCATGTCCTTTAATTTCCCCCCCACCCAGATAGATGAGTACCTATTTTTCATTTAACGAGCTCGAGGAGGGTAACACATGCTCGATATAACTCATCTTCGGTAAGTTACTCTTCCTTTATTTAATGAACTAGAAGAAGGGTTCATTCCCATATGGGTCCTTCAATGTGTAGTTTAGCAAGTCTAGAGAAGGAAAACTCGATGTTTTTTTATGTTTAGAGAGTCTGAAAAGAACTTAAAGGCGACTCCATAGATGATTTTTTTCGTAAATTTAGTCTCCAAGGCCCTAAAAAAGTGTAAAACAACACATGGGAGAACTCTTCTAATCATGATTGATTAGAGTGTTCATTTTCTTAATTAGTCTCATGAAACCAAAAAAGAGATAAATTATCACTCAAAAGATGCCATTTCAAACCTTTTAACGAGTATCAAAGGAAGCAAGATCACTCGACAATCTTTTCATGTTTAGAGAGTCCGAAAATATATCAAAGAAAACTTCACGGGGTTCCTTTTTCGTATAACCTTTATGAGTCCGAAAAAGTGATAAAAGTATACTCAGTCACATTCTGATGTATTTACGAGCACGAGAAAGAACAAAGACAAAGCTCAGAATTAGTTTCATTTTTACACAATCTTGAAACAAAATTAAACTATGCTTGTAATTTCCCAACGAAAATTCCAAAGGTTTTGAGGGATACCCATGGATGGTTGGTACTCTGCCTCTAGCTTCAAAATCTAGCAGCTTAACTCCAGAATGATAATCAAAGGTTGGAGACATGTCCCCCCAAGATTCGTTTCATTCATCGATGCTTATATTGTCACTGATTTCTGTATCGAATGGAGGAAAAAAGGTCAATTGACAAAGGCAGATGAAAGGAAGTTTCAAATACGAGACCTAACAAAAGACTCGACTCGACATCTATGAGATCTAGCTAAATACTCGACTCAATATCTACGAGATCTAGTGAAAAGACTCTACTTGATAGGAGAGGTGGCGTTTTCATTTTTTAAAGAGCTTGACACATGAAAAGAACTATGCTCATGGATCTGGGTTCAATCCCTAGATTTCTTTTAATTTTTTAATGAGCTTGCTATAGAGAGGAAAACTATGCTCATGGATTTTGTTTCATTTTTTAATGAGCTTGCCACAAAGAGGAAAAACTATGCTCAAGACCTATGTTTCATTTTTTAACGAGCTTTCCACAGAGAAGAAAAACTATGCTCAAAACCTTTGTTTCATTTTTTAACGAGCTTTCCACAGAGAAGAAAAACTATGCTCAAAACATATCCTTCATCATGGCTTCCAAGAGGACAATGCTCTGGAAGGAATACATGTCAAGGGACAAATGTCAACCATGGCTTCCAGGAGATCTTCCCTAGATGGAAGAAAAACACTCCGGAAGGAATACATGTCGACGACCTCGATAAGGGTAGGGATATCTGGCTCTAATAGCCCTTTCAAAGAGATGACTGTGTCAACTACCAGATATAAGTCAGGAGAAGGGAAAGATTCCCTCTCGTGCAGGGTTGAATGCATGGGGTAGGTCATTACATAATTGACCTGTGGTGGGACAGACATTCCTGACATGTATGGACCGTTCAGGGAAGGTGGATGGTTGACCATCAAATGAGGGTCAATGAATGAAATTTACTTAATCGTTACTATGTTTTCGTTGTGAGGGAAACATATCACTCGAAATAGAGTGGACACAAAATCTCTCATAACATATACATAGTCTCGCCTAAGGAGCAGGATAAATTCCAAGGGGTCATGAACTACCATCACATCGACATAGACCATTTTTCCTCCCAAAGTAACCAGAAACTGAGGAAGGATCCCTAAAGGTTGACTAACACTTCTGTGAAGGTCAACATATTTTGAGTCATAGGCGCAAGCTATGAGGAACCAAAATCTTGCCAAGAATTCGTGGATAAGATGCTAACAGAAGCACCTTCATCTATTATAGTGTTATGAATATTCCTATCAAAAACCTACACAGTGTTTTGGAAATGCATGTACGAAGGAAGACAGGGTTCTGTCAAATGATTCCAATTAATAGAAATCGTTTGATTTCTTGAAGGGGGTGTCATCAGGATGGGCAGAGTGCCCCCTTGTCTAGGTGAATCAGTATTAACGAGGTATACCTGAGCAAAATCATCACTCTTTGAATGAGGAATGGGATTGACCGATGATGGAACTAGATTGAACACTTTGGAAGAACTCTTCAAGGGAGGATTGGGATTGATCGATGATAGAAGTGGATCAACTACTTGGGTTAGTGGTTCAACCGAGGATGAAGCCAGATTGATCACCTGATCAACTGGACTGACTGAGGATGGAACTAGATTGACCAGTCCATCAACTAATGGTGATTTGGGAGAGATATTATGATAACCATTTGTAAGTTGAATATTTTCCAAAAGATAAGAAGCCTCGTCCATATGAGGGAAAAGGTGATAGTAATGATCACCTTCACATAACATACAAGGAAATTTGAGATTTCTATTCTTCTTACCAACATTAACGTCACTAGTTGACGGGGCGTCACTAGCATGTTCAGTGGGAGTTGATGACTTGGAAGACCACATTTCTAAGACCTTGGGGAGACTAGGGAAATCCCCCATAAAGTGGTCATCCTTACAAATCTTGCAATGTAATTTGGGTTTAGGATTCTTCATTTTAGACTTGTCGACTTTATCAACACTCCCAGTACAATTAACAGTAGTTGGTTTCTCGGATCCAACATGAACTGATGCAGTTGGAGGCTTGGTCTCTTTATGATTCTTCTTCTTCTTCCACTTCCATTTCTTCTTCTTCTTATCAATTTGGCTACTTGATTTAGATCTTTCACTAGGAAAAGAAGAAGAAAGGGAAGGAGACCTCACGGGTGAAGAAGGAGAAAGGTCGACATGAGGTTGATTTATGGGTGGTGTGCTTACATACAAAGCATTAGGTGCATTCAAAGCACTGGGGTTCTTTCGTTGGTACTCCTAGGAGTTGATACCATTACCACTGACTCGACCTAAGTTCCACTAAGGAAAACAAACAACACACGCTACAAATCTAAGAAGCAAACAATCAAACAAACCTTCCCACAATGAAACCACTAGTTGGTGATGAAATCCAACATTGTGAGATCAATACAGGAAGGGGTTGGGATAGAGCTGGTGGATCAGTTATATTGGAGACCTGCTTAATGGACTTATGCCTTGGTGCAAGTTCCCACACAGTTTTACCCATGGGTGTACCCTCCAAGGAGCTCGAGTGAGTTTGACCAACATCTGACCCAGGTACGACAAAGACTCCCCTTCATCATCACCTTGTGCATCAACCCTATAGATATAGGCCACTAAGGTTACAACCTCATAGTCAGCCTTTGGGCAGGTACAGTGGACAGTCAGGAAGGAACGTATGGGCAGGATAACAAGTCTGAAGTTCTTCAAGAGAACTGAAGACAAGTGAACCAAAATACTAATGAGAACGCCAAATGGATTTGGGATTCACAAAGCTTCGAGACCAAATGAAACCAGTCATTTCTCAAGAAGAACCCCCAATATATGATCTTTCTACTATGTGGGTTATGCTTCAGAGGGGAAATCTTCGCTTCTCATAGCTTTTGTTTCATTTTTTAACGAGCTTGTCACAGAGAAGAAAAATTGTGCTCAAGATCTTTGTTTCATTTTTTATCGAGCTTGCCACATAGAATCAAAACTATGCTAAAAACATTTGTTTCATTTTTTAATGAGATTGCCACAAAGAAGCAAAACTCCCCAGTGGAGTCACCAATTTCTATTACGAAAATATTCCCCCGCGGACAGGTGAATTTTCCCTTGGAGTACAAACCCCTCTACCAATACAGAAAACTACCATTGGACACTACCATACCTATAGATTAACTTTATCCATCGAAAAAGAGAGGAGGGATAGTATGATGTACCTCACTTTCGAAGTTTGTCCAAGTTGCTACAATCCATGAGTTCTGAACAGTACCTGCAATGGAAAACAAAATAAAAATGACTATCTCCTACTCTTTCTATTACGCAAATATTCCCCTGTGGACAGATGAACTTTCCCTTGGATTACTGACCCCTCTACCAAGACACAAAACTACCATTGGACACTACAATTCCTATAGATTAACTTCATCCATTGAAAAAGAGAGAAGGGCGGATAGTATGATGTACCTCACTTTTGAAGTTTTTCCAAGCTACTCCAATCTGTGAGTTTCGAACAACACTTGCGATGGACAACAAAATACAAATGATTATCTCCTACTCTAATGGATTATACAAAATCGATCTATCTATGAATATTAAGACAAGCATAGACAAGTACATGTAAACAGATACTAGAAGGAAATAGGCCAAGTATATTAATGATAACTTTGAAAAGAAACTCACAATCTTCAGATGATGTTGCAACAACCTCTCCAAGTCCTCCTCGTCTAACCCTTTCTCGAAATATCCAGGATCATAATAACAATGTTGTGTTGATTATTTTCCTCCTTTGTTCACCATGAGAATGCCTCCATTTATAGCATTTGAGAGGCTCAACCACCTTGGTTATATTTGGGATTAGTTGAGTATATGGATCCAATAGGTTAGGATATGATCCTAGGATAGTGCCATATGATAGCATTCGATCCAAACCAACCTCATCTCCAAGAGTTGGCCTTCAGAAAGAGGCGAGATTCTCCAAATTTTCCTCTAACCATAATCAACGCTACCCTATAGTTAGAGATAGAGCGTTGATCCTTGATAAGTGCTCCCTAAATAAGGAAAATGGGTGTTTATATATGAGGTAGCACTCCCCTAGCATGGTCAGGAGGGCGCTACCCTTCAAAAATGCCCCAAAAATGGTCGATTTTTCAAGTAAAAAGTGTGTTTTGGGCCTTGAAATGACGGGTTTCTTGCTCCAATATGACTTAGGGATCATGGAAAATGTTCTTTGATGGTTTCAAGGGGTTAAAACACATATAAAATCATATAAAAGTGCATGTGAAACTTAGTAAGGTGCATAAGACACTTGCGACACCTACCAAGGTGCATACAACACTTGACAACACTTGCGACACCTACCAAGGTGCATATAACACTTTTATGACACTTGCGACACTTAGGGTGAGATACTTAAGTGTGGAATTTTGATGTGTAAAACATTGTATGGAAGGAAGTGTAACATGCCAATGAGATGGGATAATCTAGTAGACAGAGCAGTTGTTGGACCAAATTTGTTAAAGGAAATGGAAGAGAAGATGGAAAAGATCAAGCAGAATTTAAAGGATTTCCAAGACAAGTAGAAACTTTATGCAAAAAATAATAGAGTATTTATAAATTTCAAAGTGGGAGAACTTGTGTTTTTAAAAATGAAGGTGAAAAGAAGCTTGTTAAGATTAGGAAGTTTCCCGAAGTTGGCAACTAGATATTGTGGACCCTTTGAAATATTAGAAAAGATAGGGCCAATTGCATACATGATAGCATTTTTTGCATCCATGATAGTGCATAATGTAGTTCATGCATCATTATTAAAGAAATATCTTCCTGACCCTAACCACATAATTGATTGGAATGTGATCCAAGTGGATCACAAAGGGGATTTCTGGGTGGAACCAATACACATCTTGGATCAGAAAGTCAAAGTGCCCAGGAACAAATCCATAGGGTTGGTAAAGGTTCAATGGACCTTCTATGGTCCTAAAGATGCTACATGGGAGAATGAAGAAAACATGTGGGAAGAATACTCACAAGTTTTTGTCAATTTTGAAGGAAACAAAATGCAAGATTCTATTTTGAGCAGCCAGAGCTTCGGAACCACATCTCAAAGTCCTAGCCAACTGCGTTGGGGGGCCTGATAAAATAATGACACATTCCTTGGGTTATCCTTGATAAATGAATCGTACATTCCTTGGGTTATCCCTGATAAAATAATGGTGCATTCCTTGGGTCAGCGGGTTGAGAGGAATATGAGATTTTGGTTGGAACTACTGTTGGAGTTGCGAAATTGCATATTTTATTCTTAAAAGTATTGTGATGTGTGTGTGTGTGTGTGTGTATGTCGGTATATATATATATATATATATATATATATATATATATTGACATAATGTGCACTGAGGATGGCGCATGAATCTATGGGAGGGGGGATGTAAAATCCCCACTATAATACCCAATTTAATGTATGTTTAATGTAGATATAATGTGTGGCTACGAAAAAAACAATGTAATATGCAAATTTAATAAAATGTGATGTCAATTGGTAAGGGGATATGGACAAATATGGGGGTTGAATTAATCCACAAGAGAGGGGAGGGTCTAAGAGAATGGTTAAGAGGGGTACAAGGGGGAATTACCCATGTATATTAATTCAACCCATTTTCTTAAATTTGTTATTTGTATATGAACCTTCTAATTTATGATTGAGTATCCCCAAATCCAATCATTGAATGAATGTAAGAGGGTGGGTGTGAGTGGTCACATCCCATAGTTATTGGGAGCATGGGGGTTGAGTACAATCAACTTGGGGAAGTGTGTGAGTCAAGAAAGGCAGCCAAACGAGAGGAAATGTGTATGGGTAGGAACAACAAATTTAGAAATCCATTGTTTTGGCATGAGGAGAAAGTAGAGAGCATAAAAGAGAGCTTGCAGCTGGAGAATCCATGGAGGGAGAAATCTAGATCATGTTGGAGCATATTTAGAGCTGAAGATTGAAGAGCTAGGTTGTCAGGCATAAAGAGTGAACTCTTGAGTGAGATTCACTGTAACAACAAGTGTTTGTTATTATTTGTTGGTAGTTTTCCTGACATCAAGATCCCTTGAGTTCCTAGCTGAGAGATTCTTGGTTACATGTGTTAGAGAAACTCTGATAAATGAATGGGACTCCTAAGGGACTAAAATCAGTGAAGGGGTACATTCATTGGGTTGGGAAAGTCAATAGGAAGAGAGATGGTGGAAAGTCAGGATAGTTGTAGGAGGATATCAGTAGGTTGTGGGATCTTTGAGCTGTGAGGGGATAGTGAGAGACCACCCTCTTTTGTGGATTACTAGCCTTAGCTTCAAGCTTACTTTCTATTGAAATTTGGAACAAAAATTCTATGGTTGGGTGGAACATCCATACCAAGCGGCTGATTGCACAAATGTTTCTAAAAGATAAGTCTTTTATCTATTTTCTGGTTGTATTATGAGTTTTAATTGTTGTGCATGAACTATGTGTATGAGACTGATTTTATATGTTGTTGTAATGAGTTATTAGTTTCATTTCATGTCTATTTTATAATGTTGTAGATGAATTAAATAAATGGTAATAGACAGTAGTTAATTCCGGTTGCAAATCATAGATGAAAGATAGAAGAAATCAATTAGTTAGCAAAAATTTAGTTTTTATTAGTATTCTACATCGTAATGTTCCTCAGATGGGCCGGGGGGCGTTACACTTCTTGGAAAAGAACCCAACTTATCATTCAAACTCAAATCATATTGATGTTTATTATCACTTTTTGAGAGACATGGTTGAAGAAAATAAGGTGTTGTTGATGAAGGTGGACACTTTGAATAATGTTGCAAATTCATTGACAAAGTATGTGAGCACCGAGAAGTTCTCTTGGTTTAGAGAAACAATGGGAATTTCTACCCTAGGTTGTTGACTATGTAATCTTGTGACCCCATGTATGCAAAGAAAAAAACAAGTGGGAGAATGTTGGGTATGTGTTATATTCTTTGTACGACCAACCCCATGTGATTTGTTACACCAGGTGTAGTGGGGGGGTCATAGGGGTCCCCAGTTTCTACTTATGTTATGTAACAAGAGGCATAAATTGGAGGAGTTTTTTCTAGCTCAACACCCTAATTGATGAATTTTCTAGGTATGCTTGGATATATTTCTTAAATAATAAGAGTCATGTCTTTGGAAAGTTCAAGGAATTTAAGGCATTAACTAAAAGTTAATGCAATCGACCTATGAAATGCTTAAGATCATACAATGGAGGAAAATATGTAGGCAACGTATTCTGAAATCTACTTTCCATATAATCGTATCTCTTAGTAAATCTCGTACTTTACACACTTCAACATAATGACGTTGTTGAAAGGAAAAAATCAGACTTTGGTAGAAATGACACATTGGTTTCTTTGAGCTAAAGTTCTATCGACAAAGTTTTGGCTAGAAGTTGTATATTGATCAAACTATTTGTTAAATCTTATTTCGACTAAAATTGTATGGGATGAAACTCCAGTCGAGAGATGGAGTGGAAGAAAACCATTAATCAGACATCTTAGAACCTTTTAATGCATAGCATTGACTCACATTCCAAATGATAGAGAAAAGAAACTGGATATGAAGAGACATGTCTATATCATGATGGGATACAAATATTTGAAATCCACTTCAAAAGGGTATTTTTCGTTTTTTCGTTTTACGTAAACAGGAGAAAAAGAATTGTTGGGAACACAAAGGTGTTTAAAAATGCGATTCAAATATTAATTTTTCATCTTTGAAAAAAAATAAAAAAATATAATTTTTGAAAACAAAAGATAAGATAAGATAAGAGGGAACTGGTACATTATGTGTAGATCATGCCCATGTGTGTGTGTTGGAAGTTATACATGGAACATTGAATTAGGTGTTGAGAACAAAAGTCACTTGTTAACTTTTTCAAAAATTTGCAAGGACAAGCATATAATTAAATGTAAATTTGACACATTAAGTGGCATTAATATATTTTTTAAAGAATATTGTTAGAAAGACAATGCAATTAACTACATTTTTTTTTATTGAACGCCAAAATTCACAAGGCCTATATGAGTTTCTATGGGTTCAATTTAAAAAAATTGTAAAATGTCAAATTTTCATTGCTACATTTCACTAAAAAATGGAACACATATTCATGAATTCACCCTCATATGACAAATATATGACTATTTGAAGTTTCAAAAGTGTAGTAAAATTGCAACAATGATCATACAAATAGTAAAAGTAAGTCCAATATGCAAAAAAATCACTTACTGTGCAAATCAATATTTAGGTCTTACATGAACTCTATAAACTCGTGTTTTAGGTTCAAGACAAAATCATTAAATTTGGTTAGATCCAAGCTTAAAATTGTGTAATTCAAGACCTGTCAACTTCCAATAGGGGTTTGAGAACCTATTGACACACCTTGTTATGATAATGCTCAAGGAGGTCACCATTTCGAGGATTGGTGCAACATGATAAGGGATGGTTCTTAGGGCCCATCCCATGGTATGGGGAAGAAATCCAATGTCATAGGCCAAAACATTTTTCTCTAGATCTCATGGCCATGTATGGGTTCTTGAACCACGACATATGTCCTCCATAGGGAATCTTTTCCCCATGAATAGGATATGGTGATCATTTTTACAGTTGAGATGTTGGTGATGCATTTTCATCTACAACCCATGGTTCCATGCCAAAATCCATGTATTGGATCACAACAACCACTCCTAGGGATTGCGGGCCATGTGTGGGGCCCCATGCCACCACATAGGCCCTACAAAGGGAATTGTTTTTATGATGGAAGATTATTGTAGACTAGACCATGGAAAAGGTCAAAATACAAATTCTTAGGCCATAAAATTTGCCTCTATGGCTTGCAAGATATGCACACAAAACTATATCATAATATTGTCATCGAGGTTCATCGCTTAAGTGGGGATATCTAGGCCATCAAGGAGGGGTTTCATATGAAATATTTTGCATGCAAGAATGATAAAATGTCCATTTCAATATTTGTAACACCAAGGATGTATATTGTGGTCTAAGAAATGCTCTAGGGTCAAATGTCATGGTATAAGTGTTGAATTTTGGGGTCTCTAACAACCCTTGGTATGTTCTAATACCATGTTGATAATCATCTTCTACTCAAAACCAAGCAGTTAGCTCAAAATAAAATCTCTTTATCTACTAAAAGTGTTGATGAGTAATCAATTAAACATGTAGCAAAATCATAAACTAGGAAACCAAAATCTCACACACAAGACACCAATATTTTCGAATAAACTACCCCTGAAAAAAACCTTGGAGGGAAAACCAATTCCAATATGCTTTTATTAAGGTCAAATTAGGGCTCCTGTAACAAGGAAAATGGCCCACTAAGAGAAATACAACTACATACAAACTTGGCCAAGTCTGCTCTATCGTACGATCCCTTAACAACACGCTTCTCAAGGTGTACGTGATTGTCCTTCAGCAAACCCACGTACGTATGTGACTGTCTCAACTGAGACTCACATACATGTATGGAAAACCCATATGGAAACTTTCATATGGCCCACCCCTTTTCTTTGGCTTCTATCCCCTGAAACCCACCTGTGACTGCCTCTGCTCTCTCTTCTCTGTGACATGTATGATCTCTAGCTGGAAATCCTTCTCCACCTATCCAATATTTTGAATCATGATCCTTTGTGATCCAACCCTCTCTGTATCAATACTTGGATTAAATATCTTCACCCATCCTGTGATATATCCTCACTCATGTGTAAGCAAGAGTCCTTATTTACTTCTACACACCTCACACTAGAAAAAGTATTTATTTTGTATCCTCGACCTTGGTCTCTCAACAAAGTCTCGATCGTGTCAACTCCCTCAATACAAGTCTCTCACAAGTGTATCTCACACAAGTAAGTCTCTTCCTCCTTCACCCTAACCTTGCTTTTATAATCATGAGTTACAATTTATTTCTAATATCCAAAGTAATCTACGGTTGAGATTACTTCTCACACCCACTTAAGATTTAGATTACATGTTGCATTCTATGTATGTTCCTTAAATAACTCAATTCACTAATAAAAACACTTTTACTTTAATTAATTCATTTTAACTAAAGAAAACTCAAGATTAGAAGGTTCTCGATGAGTTCCACACGCTAGACACAAGCCAATGCAAAATTACATGTTCGATGCTACCACTAACATCAACACTCCCTCTTCAGGAGGAAGGTACTTCTCCCACCTAGAGTTGGATCAATCTTCGTTACCATATCTGCTGCCATGTATGATCTCCAATACACATGATTGGTTGCTACCTCTGACACAGAAGCTATCCCTGCCATCATGATCTAACATGTCTTCAAAGACTCGCTTCCTCTGAACATGTTCTTAGAAGTCGCATGCTCCTAAGCATCATGCATGGCCATCTCGTACCATGACTCCTCAACAAACTTGGAAGGTTTCTCCTTCCCACTTGAACCCAAAGTTTGAATCCCTCTGAGTTTCTCAACCTTTGAAGCTACCTACTCCTTGTTCTATGCCACTCTACTATAAGTTGCTCTCTCTAACTCCAAATACAACTGCTTTGTCTGAGCTAGATCCTATGGTCTTGATAAACGTCTTTCCCTCCATGAATGCGAAGCCAAATCCATTCTTCTCAATCACTAAAATTGAGATCACACTCCTCTTGAGTTTTGGGGCCCATAGCACATTCGCCACTCTTAATGTGCCTCTTGAATCCAACTAAAATAGTATTGTTCCATATCCCCCCACTGCATGCTTGGTCCCCATATCAATTTCCACATGCATCTCTGATTCATACTCTGTGAAGCTCTCGAACACCTCTCATGCTTATGTCATATGGAACGTGGCTCCACTATCTATTAACCATGCATCAGCTGATATGATTCCCAAGGAAGTATGGGAAACAAGCAAGAACTTTGTCTATTCAAACTTCTTGCTAAACTCATCCACTTGATTCTTTGTCATCGCAACTACCTCTGGTTGTGTTTCATTTCCATCCTTCTTCCTATGCAAACATTGACATACATATGTCCAAACCCGTGACATGAAAAAAACTTGACTTTTCTTATGTCCTTCTTCTTCTTGCCATCTTGAGAGGTAGACTCTCCATTGACAATCATCCTAAACTTACCCTTCATTATCTGGCTGGCAAGAGAAAGGTTCTCATTGTGGATTCTCTTCAAACCATCCCTAGACTCTAATCGAGTCTCCTCCTGAATATATTCAGTTCATAGTGTATTAAACCATGGCATTGTCTCTCGTGCACAGATGCCCTTCACAAAATGCTCCCAAGACTTGGGAAGACCTCTCAACGTTGCTTTCACCATCTCAACATCATGTACTATCTCCCCAATGGCTGCAAGTTGATCTCATATCTGTGTAATCTTCATAAGATAGTTCACAACCGTGTCCTCACTGGATAGCCTGACAACTTGAAGTTGGTGCTTCAAATGTAGCAACCTGCATGTATTTTTGTTTTGGTATAGACTCACCAAAGCATCATACATTTCCTTGGTAGATTTCTTCTCAACAATGTGTGGTATAAAGTGATCCTTTATGGATTCTAGCAACACCTTCTTGGCCTTCACTTCCTTCTTCTTGTGATTTGTCAATTATTGTGGATTAGTAGGACTTTCAACCACAACCTCAATATACTCTTTGAGGTCATTCTCCTCCAACAGAAGGAGAACCCTTGCCTTCCATGTCTGTAAGTTGGTTTCCCCTTCTAACATATCCTCAATCTTCAAAGTGTTCATCATTGTGTCTCAAAGGATGACTCCCTCTCTCCTTCAAAGCCTCGACTTTAAGATCTGATCTGATAACTTTTTGTTGAATATATCATGTACTTTCTTGTATGACCCTGTATGCGACTGTCACAACTGTGACCCGCGTATGTACGCAACTATCACCACTGTGACCTGCGTACACCTACAAAAACCTTGTTCTGCCTTAGTTCTGTAGCTTCCTTGAAATATATCCTTTGATTTCCGCCTCTTTGTTATAGATCTTCTTGCAAATACTGAGATATGTCCTCTTGGTTTCCTTCCTTTAAATCCCTAGCTCTGATACCATGTTGAATTTTTGGGTCTCTAACAACCCTTGGTATGTTCTAATACCATGTTGATATTCATCCTCTACTCAACACCAGACAGTTAGCTAAAAGAAAATTGTTTTATCTATTAAAAGGAAAATTGAGTAATCAACTAAACATGCAGTGGAAGCATAAACTAAGAAACCAAAATCTCACACACAAGACACCGATATTTTCGGGTAAACTACCCCTAGAAAAAACCCAGGAGGGAAAACCAGTTTCAATATGTTTTTATTAAGGACAAATCAAGGCTCCTGTAACAAGGAAAGTGGCCCACTAAGAGAAATACAACTACAGACAAACCTATCCAAGTTTGTTCTATCGTACAGCCCCTGAACAACATGCTTCCCAAGGTGTACGTGATTGCCCTTCAACAAACATGTGTGCGTACACGACTGTCTCCATTGAGTTCCACATGCATGTATGACAAACCCGTACGGAAACTTGTGTGCGACGCACCCCTTTCCTTTAGCTTATTTCCTCTAAAACCCACATACGTCTGTCTTTGCTCTCTCTTCTCTTTGACCTATATGATCTCTAGTTGGAAGTCCTCCTTCACCTAAACAAGAGCCTTTGTGATCCAACCCTCTCTATATCAATACTTGGATGAAATCTCTTCACCCAACCTGTGAGATCTCCTCACTCATGTGTAAGCAAAAGTCCTTTTTTTCTCCTACACACCTCACACTAGCAAAAGTCCTTATTTTCTATCCTTGACCTTGGTCTCTCACCAAATTCTAGACCATCTCAACTCCCTCAACACAAGTCTCTCACAAGTGTATCTCACACAAGTAAGTCTCTTCCTCCTTTACCCTACCCTTGCTTTTATAATCACAAGTTACAATCTATTTCTAATCTCCAAACTGATCTACGATTGAGTTGACTTCTCATGCCCACTTAAGATTTAGATTACATGTTGCATACTATGTGTGTTCCTTAAATAACTCAATTCACTAATAAAAACACTTTTACTTTAATTAATTCCTTTTAACTAAAGTAAACTCAAGACTAAAATATTCTCAACGACTTCCACATGCTAGACACATGCCAATGTGGAAGTACCTGTCTGATGATACCACTAACGTCAACACTACAGCCATACAAATTGTTTGAGGGACTCATGGATCATATGTGATTCCTTATACCACCACACATCTCCCAAATAGAGAACCTTTAACCTATGAGTGATATATGGTCACCATTTCAAGGATTGGTGCACCAATGTTGGTTCTCTAGCTACATTTTCATGTTCTATGCATGAAATGTAGGATATTAGGCGTTGGAATTTACCTTTATAGCTAATGGGCTATGTGCAGATCCCAGAGCACCACATAAAACCTCCATAGAGAATATTTGGCCTACAAGTGGGATATGGTTTCCATTTTGAGGTTTGCACTACAATAGTTTACCAAGTCCAAAAGACATAATCTTAAGCCATAACATTTTCCTTTATGGCTTGTGGGCCATGCACATGGCCCCATGTCATCGCATAGATCCCACTTAGAGAACATTTGGCCTATAAGCAATATATGGTGTCAATTTAAACATTTGTGACGGTAAAAATGGTTATTGTGCCCTAGGCCATGTTCTAGAATCTAAATTTAGCATATAAGGCCACACTAATTATGTTTGGGGCTCATGTACCAAGCATGGTGACCTACACTATCACATAGGGCCTACAGAGGGTCTTGACTACCACGTAGGGCCTTAACGTAGCTTCCACTTAGTGCTACAATGGTCAATGTTACAGACAAATGCGATGTGACAAATCCACCTTAACCAAGCTATAAAATGCACCTATTGATGCAATTATGTGTGTGTTTATTACACTCATTGAGTCCTTTGAAATCATGAGCCTCTACAATATCCTTGAAAGTACATACATGGCTAACTCCACACGTGAATTATGAGCACTAACATGACTTCCACTTGACAGTAAGGTGGTCTGCATAGGTCAAATTGCATAGGTCAAATTTTAGAGATGACAACTTTCTCATATAGAGGTTGTTTTTGGATTTCTTTAACTCATTGGAAAGTTCTTAGCTTGTACTAATCCCATGGAGAAATTCTTTAATGATCATTTTTGGACCATTCAATATGAGTCTCATTTATTCATAAAGAACCAAGCTTAAAACAATAAGCTTGTTACTAATTCCTAATTATGAAAGTTGAATTACAATAAAAACATGTGTTTCTTCTTAAGAAATCCAGAAAAATAGGACGTTACCAATTGAAAATCTCACCTCCCAAAGAGAATTCTCGTGCAATGTCATAATATTCTTCATTCATAAGCTAGGGATGTTGCTGAATGGCTAAATAGCTTGCAGTGTGATTTGAACGTCAAACTGGTGGGCTGGGTGACGAGATCAAGAGATTTGAAACTGGAAAGTTCTGCTAACGGAGTAGTTATAGGATCAGACATACCATTGCCTTGCAGGAACGACGAATCCAGCTGAGCCAGTGGACCTACCTGGGGTGGAATAGATGTATTAAATCCTCTTGCAAACGCCCATGCCACCACCTGCTTTGCATTGATTACGGCGACAGTCATTGGAGAGGAGAACGTAACGCAGACCACGCAAAAAATTCAATATTTTCTCAATTTTCCTTCGCTTCTTTCTCTGGTCACTCTCAGGACGTTATCTGTCCTGTCACTGAGACATGAATAACCAAAATGCTAGCGTTTTCTCTAAATTTTCCGTTGAATAAAATGTTTGCCATGGACTTTAACCAAACTACTAAATTACCATAGAATAGTGTATACAGTGATAGGACAAGTCTGAATATTTTATTTTATTTTACTTTTCCTTTCAACTACCATATAAATTTACTATTTAGTTATATAATTGTTTAGTTATATAATTGTGGTTAAAATTGTATTTTTTTATTATTTAAATTGATTTTTAATATAATAATTTATGGTAAAGTCTACGAAAGTATACATACCCTACCCCCTTTTGGATTTGAACCTGTGACCTCTTAAGAGGAAACACATGTTCTTAGCCATTAAGCCCACTCAAGCTGTATAATTTCAATATTTTGAAAAAATTCTATTACGTTATTATATCTGAATTGTGTAATTTCAACAATTAATATTTACAATTTTAATTATTATTTTAAATTTCTGATGAATTTTAAACAAAATTGATCTAACCTGAATACAAAAAGTTAAAAATAAAATGTTTATAATGAGGTGACATAAAAGTAATTCAAAAAACACTTAATGATACTTAATTTTATTTTCTTAATATTTTTTGGAAACTTAAAATCAATATTTTCTACCAAACCAAAAATCAATTAAATTGACTAAATCATAAAAACTATAATATTTTTGGATGATAATGATAAAAAATGTTAAATACATTACAACTAATGAGTAGTATTTAGTTTCATGTATGGGATTAAGGTTAAATGTTATTAAAAAGTGCACTACTTAATGAAGGTAGCTTCAAGTGTGACCAGAAGGAATATTGACTTTCTTACAAATACTATCAAGGTTGAAACCGCCTTTTGATAGCTAAAATGTTTTCAATATTGATAATTATCATTATTTATTTAAAGATGAAATTCTAAATAAAATATCATATCTAGATTATTAAATTATGGTGATTTTATTTCAAATGACATTCTTATGATTTTTTCTTCTATCCTATCATGATATTTTTAATGTTATAAATATTATTTCACAAACAACTTTAAACTAAAAATAAATTCCTTCACTTAATTAAACATTTTTGAAATAACTAAATTAAACATTTTAAAATGATTCTACCTACAAATAAATTAAACCAAAATTTCACTATGACTTAATTAAACATTTTAAAATGATTCTACCTCCAATTAAATTAAACTTGACAATTAGTCCCATATACTCTATGATATACTCATCAATATGGTTTCATGAACATAAACATCCTTTTAAATTCTCAATTACCAAAGAGTTATTTTCATGTTTCCATGGGCAATGAACTCCACGTGTATAATTATTGGGCGTAATTTTAGTATTCCTTCATGTTTTTATATGGTGTTATTCATTTGTAGACTATGGGGTTAATGGTGGGTTATCCCTAAATTTGGAAAATAAACTTTGTATAGATTACTTTGTTTACATTTTTTAAGTCAGTCATGTGTTCTTTTCAAAAATACAAAAAATTTAAGAATACAGAAAATTTAAGAATAAAGGATTTGAACTTACTTTTATATTTTGATATTTTGAAAATGTGATAATTATAGATAGAAATTGGTTTGATTATTTTTATCATATAGAGTGAAATTGGCGAGTTCTTATCATCTTTTAGATTCCATGAATTTCAATGCCTATTAAATTGTAAAAAAACTTCATGAAATTGGACGATGGCTTGGTGCGATTGGAAGTGATTTTACGGTGCACTAGAAAGTAAGAAGACTAGTTATCACCATTGCCAAGTATCATTATCATCTTTTAGATTCCATGAATTTCAATGCCTATTAAATTGTAAAAAAACTTCATGAAATTGGACGATGGCTTGGTGCGATTGGAAGTGATTTTACGGTGCACTAGAAAGTAAGAAGACTAGTTATCACCATTGCCAAGTATCATCATTGCCAAAGGCCATGGTTGCAGGTTTTGTCAAAATTGACAAAATTTCAGTCAAAGGTATACAAATACATGTGTGTAGATGTGTCATTAATATTTTGGTCATTGCCTCTATTTGGTACAACCTTTAGTAGTGGAGCACCATGTTTCCATTTGTATATTTATTGGTTTTACTGGAATCAAGATGGAGAACCACCATTGTTTTTGTGATAGCAAATCATTGGACAATCGACGTCTTTGTGACTCTCCTTGCATTCTTGAATCGCTTGGAGGTTTGGTTTCTCTTTTGGATAAGAAAAATGTGAGATTGAAAGCAATATAAAATGGAAAAACAATGTGAAAGAGCTGCAAAATGATTGAAGACCAAGAAGATGGTATTGTGTTCCTAGCAAAGAACAATAGCATCAAAGGTGGCGATGGGTGAGGTTGCAAAGTCAAAGGTTTTAACCATTGCAAAGGACCATGGATAGAGAAATGAAGGATAAGTGAACACAAAAATCAATGAATGACCAAGCATTGGGCATAATAATCTTTCTTTATTCTCTGCCTTTTCCAGTTTCTTATCATTAGAATTTTATTAGATAATTTTTACTAAAACTATAATTTTAAAATTGATGAAATTGTTATTTTCAATATAGAAATGGATTCAACATTCTTAAATATCCAGAAAAAATTGAGGAAGCCTTTTTTGGATAGTAAGAAGGAAAGTCGTGGAGAGCGCCTAGGGTTCGTGGAGAGCGCCTAGAGTTCATTTTTGCAGCCAGAGTCGGCCATGGCCGCCCCAGGGAGCAGAGATTCGGCCCCTCCCCCTCCGAGCTCAGAAGAGGACGCGTTCAGGAAGCTGATTTCCAGCGAAGGCAAGCGCAAGGTCCCTTCTATTGTTCCAAAATTCATAAAAAAGCTAGATGAAATCCCAGAAATCGCCCTCCCGGAGACGCAATCGATCAAGATAGCCCTGGCTCTCTCTGAGAGAGGCTTGGTAGGCCAATTTATGGGACTTTGGCCCTCAGCAAAAACCACCGACGCCTGGGTCCAAAGGAACTGGAAGCCCCACCTTAAGCAAGGAGTTACCTGCTACCCTCTAAGCAGCGGCTTTTTTCTCTTCGAGTTTATAAACAAGGAAGATAAGGATCTCATTTTCAGAAATGGACCATATTTTATGGGAACCCAGGGGCTGTATCTGAACCGCTGGACCCCGGACTTCGATCCCATGGTGGAATTGCCAAAGGAGGTACCTATTTGGGTMAGGCTCCCCAACTTGTTGGTTCACTGCTGGAACTATGAAGCTCTGCAAAAGATAGGGAATGGAATAGGGAAATTCATTGATAAGGCAGACAACAAGTCCATCTACAACTGCGCTAGGATATGTGTTGAAGTGGATCTTGAGGCAGGGCTCCCGGAGGCGGTGAAGCTTACTGTGGGCAATTGGTCTCACTACCAGAAACTCGATTATGAACACTTTCCCTTCAAGTGCAGATCCTGTCAAGAGCACGGACACTTCCAGAGGAATTGCCCAAAGAACCAAAGACCAGAAAAGGAAGATGTTGAGGGTTGGCAAAAGGTCAAGAAAAGCAAACTAGGTCCTAAATACAAATATCCAAGGCCAGAGCAGGCGAGCCTACCTTCATCTTCAAAGCCAAACCCTCAGAAGGCACCTCCGAAAGAAGGGGCTAACAAGACAAAGGAAACCCTGAAAGAGCCATTCGTTATAGTCTCTCAGTCCCCGCCAGCCCCAGAAAATCTGATTTCGGTCACTGAAACCCCGCCAGCAGATGAACCCATGAAGTCGGATGAGGAGCACAATCCTTTAGACTCCAAAACGGGCGCAGATACAGATAAGGGGGCCACAGAGACCAGCAGTTCTATTGGAACCCCTGAGAAGGCCCCTAGAGGAAGGAAACCAGAGAGGAAAAAAAGGGAGGAGAAATCTTCAAAAAAAGGCAAGGCTTCGAAAGGAGCCACCCCCCTCCCCTCCGGTTCTTAATGCTTTACGTCTCCTGGAACTGCAGAGGGTTGGGAAGTAAACTAAAAGAAGAAGTTGTCAAAGATCTAGTCAGAATGACTTCCCCGAATGTACTTCTGATCCAGGAGACAAAGATGGAGGAGCCTGAGACCT
Source organism: Picea engelmannii (assembly GCA_009831015.1). NCBI lineage: Eukaryota > Viridiplantae > Streptophyta > Pinopsida > Pinales > Pinaceae > Picea > Picea engelmannii. The sequence goes on along the minus strand of ML778650.1, from coordinate 588,128 downwards.
TCCAGGCTAGTAAAAATTTCTGGAAAAAAGGAGCAGGTAGAGCCGCTAGCGCCAGGGGAGCTTCAGGAGGTCTAGCCACCTTCTGGAACTCCTCAACGCTAGATCTGATCGAAGAACATAGCACCATCCACTGGTTGTTCACGAAGTTGTTGCACCGCGAATCGGGACATCAGGTTAGCCTCTTTAATATTTATGCTCCGGTTATTTTATCGGAAAAAAAAGATTGTTGGGAATCTCTGAATAATTTCCTTGCTACTAACCATCATGAGAATCTTATTCTTGCCGGAGATCTGAATGTCACTCTAGCCCTCTCTGAAAAAAAAGGAGGAACACCCGTAAGAGACCCTGCACGAGAGTGGGTTGAAGACATTATGCTGGATTGGGATCTGGAGGATATCAAACCCAGCAAAGGAAATTTCACCTGGAACAACAAAAGAGTGGGGTCGGGGCACATTGCAGCCCGCTTAGACCGCTTCCTGGTTCACTCTTCCTTTTTAACCCTTGGAATTTTCACCTCGTCTGAAATCCTACAAGCATGCACCTCGGATCATAAGCTCATCTCCCTTTCCCTGATCCCTGGAGAAAACCTGGGCCCGATCCCCTTTCGCTTCAGCCCTCTATGGGTCTCCTCGGAAGGCTTCCTCGAGCTGGTATCGGAGTCCTGGAAGAAGAGTGTCTCGGGATCACCTTTCTTCATTTGGGAAGAGAAACTGAGAAGGATCAAAGTGGATCTCAAAAACTGGGCAAAGAACCTGCCCTCCCCTTTGCAGGAAAGGAAAAAAGCCCAAAGGGCCCTGGAGATTCACCAACGTCATATGGAGTCTGCCCCGGTCACCCCAACGATGTTGAACGACGAGTTGGAGCTGCAAAAGAAGCTTAACAAAGCTCTTAGAAGAGAGGAAGAGTGTCGCGAGTAAAGTCGAGAAGTCTCTGGCTCCAAGCAGGAGACAAAAATACTTCTTTCTTCCACAAGCAGGCAGAATCCCGAAAAAATCATAACTCAATCAGAGAGATCCAATCTCAGGGGCAAACCTTCAAAAAATTTGAGGAGATCAAACTTGCAGCCTACTCCTTCTATAAAAATCTGTTTACTGAAGAGCTGGAGGCCCCTACTAGACCGGATCTCTATCCTCTCACGGTGGTCCCCAAGCTAATAAATGAAGATGACAATCGTTGGTTGACAGCCCCTATCACGACAGAGGAGATCAGCAAAGCTCTCCAAGCTATGAACCCGGATAAAGCCCATGGGCCTGATGGTTTCACGGCCAGGTTCTATATAACCTGCTGGGATATCATCCAAAAAGATCTAGTCAGAATGGTGAGTAAATCTCAGAACTGTAGTAAAATTGGAGGGAGCACCAACTCCTCCTTTCTAGATTTAATCCCCAAAGAGAAAGGTGCCCAAAGCTTTTCAAGATTCCGTCCTATTTCGCTTTGTAATACGGGGTACAAAATCATCACCAAAGTAATAGCAAACAGAATAAAAAAAAGTCCTCCCCATGATCATCTCGGAGAACCAGGGGGGCTTCATCCAGGGGAGACAAATCCAGGACAATATTATCCTTATGCAAGAGGCTATCCACTCAAGCTGTCAAAGGAAGGAGAAAGGAATGTTAGTCAAGCTGGATCTGGCGAATGCCTTTGACAGAGCCCGATTGAATTTCCTCTTTGTTGTTATGCTCAAGATGGGATTCCACCCACATTTGGTTCGTTGGATTAGGGCCTGTATAACGGGGCCGTGGATCGCCCCCCTGGTCAATGGCAGACCGACCGATTTTTTCCAAGCCTCAAGGGGACTTAGACAGGGTTGTCCCCTGTCCCCCCTTCTCTATGCCATACAAGCATCTGTGCTAAGTTTTCAGGTGAATAAGAGCATGCAACAATGCACCTTAATTGGCCTCTCAATTTCTCCTAGAGTTGAGAGAATTAATCATGCTCAATTTGTCGATGATACACTCCTTCTGGGCAAAGCCAACCTGTCCACCGCAAGAGCTCTCAAGAAAGAATTGGATGACTACACTGAAATTTCAGGCAGCGAAATCAGTTTGAGAAAGAGTAAAATTTATGGCTGGAACTGCCCTCCTATAGAAATGATTGGTATTTCCAGGGTGCTGGAAATGGAAGGAACTTCAACATGGGAGTACATTAAATATTTAGGAATCCCGCTAGTCAAAGCAACCCCCAGAAGTAACATGTGGCTGCCTCTGTTGGACAAGATGAAAGCCAGGATCTTGGCCTGGGGAGCAACCTGGCTGAACAAAGCAGTGAAATTAATCCTCATAAATTCTGTTCTCACCTCTCTTCATGTCTACCAGGCCTCCATTCTCCTTGCCCCGAGAGGATTTGTGAGAGACTTAGACAACATCTTGAGAAAATTTCTATGGGAAGGGAGAAGGAATGAGGGGGAAAAAATGCACCTAGTCAGCTGGGATAAGGTAAAAGCCCCCAGGATGGAAGGTGGGCTGCAAGTAAGAGATGTGGCCACTCAGAATCTGGCCATGGGAGGTAAGATACTCTGGAAGATGATAAGAGGTAAAACCACTTGGAGCTCCAAAGCTTTAAGGATTAAGTATTTATGTGGTCACAAAGAAAGGTGCCTTGATCGCCCCCCCTTGACTAGAAAAGGCTCTCCCAAACTTTCTCTTTGCCTTAAGGCTCTTGATTTGATTACCTCAAAGCTTTTTTGGATCCCGGGGAATGGCAGAAAAATCAAGTTTTGGGAAGACTCTATTTTAGGACAGACCCCTTTAAGTTTTCTGGAAGGGATGGAAAACATCAAGAGTTGGCTGCATTCCAATAGCAAAGTCACCCTGTGGGACATGTCATCTTGGAACCAGGGCGGCTCTTGGCTTAAGTGGGATTTGGGGGACTTTCCGCAACACTTAGAAACTGAAGCTCGAACCCTCCTGGATGCCCTTCAAGGATGCTCCCCCTCCTCGACCAGGATGAAGGACAAAAGAGGTTGGGGGTCTTCGTCTGGCAGTTACTCAGCTGCAGCTGGTTATGCAGCCCTGCAAGCAATCCCTTGGGTAGCCCCTGATCCCTCGGTGTGGAGAAATATCTGGCTGCATCCCTCCCTTCTCAAACTAGATCTCTTCTGCTAGTCCCTTCTGCACAACAATATCCTTTCTTGGGAAAACCTCTCAAAAAGAGGCTTGGAAGGGCCCTCTCGATGCCCTCTCTGTGTTGGTCATGTTGAAACCACTGTCCACCTCTTTCTCCTCTGCCCCTATGCTCGGGAACTTTGGCTTCTCACTCTTGGCCAGTTGAATGTGCCCCTCCCTTCTTCAGTTACCTCTCTGTTTACCTCCTAGGTCRATTTGGCTCCCTTCTCTTTTACCAATTTGAACCTGCTAAAGCATTGCTGGATGTGGGTCCCGAAAGTAGTCTGTTGGAAACTGTGGCTGGAGCGAAACAACAGGATCTTCAGGGATATAGCAGGGACACCGGCCCAAACTGCACTCAAAGTGAAAGCGATTTTGGGAGATCTGGTAGCCTCAAATACTACTATCACCAACGAAGTAACCCCGAACAAAGTTGAGTATGTCTGGTTCCATGAGCTTGATCCCTCCCTCCTGGCCAGAACCAAGCAAATTTCCAAACACTATTCCCCTTGGGAAATTAGGCCGGAGGAACAAGAGTTTTTAAAGTGGAGATCCTCTTTGGAGAAGCATATCCTGCAGGTGGATGGGGCTTCGAAAGGGAATCCCGGTCCCGCTGGAAGTGGAGGGGTCCTACTTGACATCTCAGGGAAAATTGTGCTCAATTTTTCCTGGGGGCTGGGTCTGAACACCAATAATACAGCTGAAATTTTAGCAATCTGGCAGGGGTTGGCTCAGGCCAGAAGGTTATCAATTTCGAATTTGGTTGTCATAGGGGACTCTAGAATCTTTATCCACGCTCTCAATCAGAGGAAGGCTCCCAAAAACGTGGGCTTGGATCACTATTATAGGAAGGTTCTAGTCTAGATGAAAGATTTCGAAGAGGTGAAGTTCTACCACGTCCTCAGGCATCTTAATCAGTTGGCAGACCACAAAGTGAACAGAGGCACCTCTCTGGGCAAGGGAGTCATCAACGTAAATGGAGTTGAAAATTATGAACCAATCCCTTAGAGTCTGGGGAGAAGGAACCGTCCGGAGTGCTCCTGTCAGAAATTGCAGATCTCTGAAATTTGTCAGGAAGGAATCCAAAGTGCAGGCGCGAAGGAACATATGCTGAAACACAGTGTTGTAACATATGCTGAAACACAGTGTTGGAACAGATGCTGAAACACAGTGTTGGAACAGATGCTGAAACACAGTGTTGGAACAGATGCTGAAACACAGTGCTGGAACATATGCTGAAACAATGCTGGAACATATGCTGAAACACAGTGCTGGAACATATGCTGAAACGTGCTAGAACAGATGTTGAAACAAAGTGCTGGAACATATGTTAAATCACAGTACTGGAACATATGCTGAAACAGTGCTGAACCATATGCTGAAACATCGCTGTAACAAATGCCGAAACAGTGCTGAGACATATGCTGAAACAGTGTTGAGACTTATGCTGAAACAATGACTGGAGTCTCGGCAATTAAATTTAATCCAGCTCTTTTAGAAGACGTACAGGAACTAGTTCAGTTCACAAGTCTATAGAATTAGAAGTAGAATGGTTCAGAAAGACAGGCCCGAAGAAACTCGAGGCCATTTTGTATTCAGATCTGTGGCTAGTCCACCCCATTAATATAATCTCTGTAAAAAAAAAAAACATTCTTAAATATCCATATTCCAATTAAATTGTGCAAAGTTAACCTTTAACATTTTTAATTTCATCAATTTAAAATGATTTTAATCATATTTTAGAATAACAATACTAATTTATTGTTATTGTAAGTGCTTAATAAAATATTAACAAACCCCATCTTTTTAATAAAAAAAAATTATGAAACAAAATTCCACTATTTTCATTCATATTTTTAAAAGTTTCACACCTTTAATCTTCTTAAAATAAATTAAAACCTTTAATAACAAAGTTCAAAGGTCAAAATTAATTAAATAAAATTGGAAAAATAATTAGGGTTGTAAACTTTTCAACTTACTCCTTAAAAAACCCTAACCGCGGTAATGTAGAGGAGGGCAATATCTCACCAACATCAATAGCAAGTCTGTCTCATGATAAATGTTAGCAATACTGTCCAACCATCAAGGTTTGACCCACTGAGTAAAGTGAGGAACAGCCACGCCAAGAATTTTCCATTAATGCTCTTCTTCTACCCACCGCCCCGCTTGACATCTCACAATCTTTTCAATTTTGAAGAAATGTTTTTAAAGATCTGTCTTAAATTCATTTTAACTGTCTATTAACTGCCGCATGGAATAAATTACGAGTACGTTTGGCACTGACACAGCACAAGGACGATCCCATGGCTATGGAGTTAGAGATTAGAAGCAAGTGTCTGGGTTTTTCAATTCTGGTATTCATTATTTTACACACAGCCGCTGCGGACGATGGCTTAGGTAGCACCCGATCTCTCTTTTTTTGGTTTTTTGTGTGGATTTGTTGCAGAGTGTAACATCCCGTGTTCGATTCCCGTTAACCTCGCAGGCTTAGAATTTGATGGTAATTGTGTGTTTGGTGTGATATTATGCAGCAGCAGCCATGGAGACCTCGGTCGGTTTTTCCTGTGCGTCTGTTTGGACTTTATACATTAATTACAGCAGACAGATTTCAATGTGAAAATTCTGCTTATATGGGCACAGCTACAGCTTTTTAGTTTATGCTGAAAGCCATTTTGCTTGCTTGGAAAGTAGACAAAATACAGATGAAATATGGAATATATCCAAATATATCCCATAATTTCTCATTTTCTGGGCACCGCCACAGCATTTTGTTATTATATTGAAAAACAGTGGAATACAACTTTGCTTAGAGATAAGGTAAAATAATATAGAAATGAAGTAGGGAATATATTTTGTTATTATCCCCTTGGTTATATTTGATTGAAGCAGAGGGATTTTTCAAATTACAGGAATGGTCGTATGGTACAAAATCGAATTTTTTTAATTATTGAGGGTTGATTGATTGCAATGTAATAATATTCACAGTTCCTTTTTTCATTTACTTTTTTTAAAATGTGTTCTTACCAATGGATTTTTTCTAAAATTTATATTTTTTAATTGTTTTTAATATATTCATGTACTTTTTTAAGAATGTGTTCTTATCAATGATTTTTTCTAAAATTTATATTTTTTAATTATTTTTAATATATATTTTTAAGAATGTGTTCTTACCAATGGATTTTTTCTAAAATTTATATTTTTAAATTGTTTTTAATATATAAATAATATATCGCCAAATTATTTTGTTGAGACATGTTTTTTATATTCTATTAGAAAGAAGATTTGTTTTTTATATTCCAATATAAATATAAAGTATAAAGGAGATGTGTGATTTTTATATCCAGTATAAAGAGATGCATAATTATAGGAGATGGAGATTTGTGTTTTTTATATTTTATTATAAAGAGATGCATAATTATAATATAAAGTATAAAGGAGATGTGTGATTTTTATATTCCAGTATAAAAAGATGCATAATTATAAGAGATGTATGTTTTTATATTCCAAAGATAAAAAGGAGATGTATAAAATACTATGTTTAGAAATGATACATAACATTTTAAATATATAATACATATTGTACTAAATATATATAACTTATATAAAAGTAGAATATATAATACATATAATATATGACTTATATACTAAATATATATAACTTATATAAAAGTAGAATATATAATACATATAATATATGACTTATATAAAAGTAGTTTATATAATATAAATAACATTTTAAATATATAATACATATTGTACTAAATATATATAACTTATATAAAAGTAGAATATATAATACATATAATATATGACTTATATAAAAGTAGTTTATATAATACATATAATATATGACTTATATAAAAGTAGTTGGATGCATTATAATAAAACACACAACACTTTAAAAACATAGATACACTGTGATAAAAACATAAATCTATTTTAATTATAAACATATAAATTAAAACACATAACACTTTAAAAACATAGATACACTCTAATAACAACATAAATCCATTTTAATTAAGTATAACGAAAACATTTAAAAGAAATAAAATTAAGTATGTATAATTATAATTATTCTTAAATTTTATATTAAATTTAAACATGTTGTCAAGTGTGTAACACTTCCATCACCATATATATATAAAGTATAAAGAAAGATATGTATTTTTTATATTCGAGTATAAAGGAGATGTGTAATTCTTTTTATAGTAAATTTGGAAATGATACATAACATTTTAAAAATATATATAATACATATTGTACTAAATATAACTTAAAAATATATATATAATACATATTGTACTAAATATAACTTATATATAAGTAGTTGAATACATTATAATAAAACACATAACACTTTAAAAATATATATATATATATAATACATTAGATATATAAAAGTAGTTAGATGCACTATGATAATAAGCATGTTGTCAAGTGGTTATCTTTTTATTTCTTCATCCCATTTGAGATTAGCCATAACGGTTTTAAATGCAAATAACAAGTCCCCACTTATGTTAAAAGGGGTCAGCCATGAAACCTGCACTTGTCTGCAACAATGGATCCTTCAGCCACAGTCGTTACTGAACCGTTTAGTAATGGCTTTCACTTCCAGAGTCGAAGTTAGTAGAGTCAGTTATTGGGAGAAGGCTAGGGATCGCTAGTTAAATTGCTATTAACTTCGACTTTGGAGGATTGCCATCACTATGCATTTCAAAGTTACTGCTAGTCATCGAGAGTTCAATAAAACACATAACACTTTAAATATATATATATATATATAATACATTAGATATATAAAAGTAGTTAGATGCACTATGATAATAAGCATGTTGTCAAGTGGTTACCTTTTTATTTCTTCATCCCATTTGAGATTAGCCATAACGGTTTTAAATGCAAATAACAAGTCCCCACTTATGTTAAAAGGGGTCCGCCATGAAACCTGCACTTGTCTGCAACAATGGATCCTTCAACCACAGTCGTTACTGAACCGTTTAGTAATGGCTTTCACTTCCAGAGTCGAAGTTAGTAGAGTCAGTTATTGGGAGAAGGCTAGGGATCGCTAGTTAAATTGCTATTAACTTTGAACTCTCGATGACTAGCAGTAACTTTGAAATGCATAGTGATGGCAATCCTCCAAAGTCGAAGTTAGTAGAGCCAGTGTAAGTCTCGTGTCTTGTGTTGGTTTGTTTCACCTTGGGAGGTCACTACGACTGTTTCAAGACCTCAAATTAGCATTCTTTTCACTTTGGGAGAGCATCTTGAGCTCTAGTTACCTTTGCTTTGGTGCCTTCTTACATAGGGGCTGACCGAATGACTTGTCACTCTTTGGAGCTGATATTGAAACTTGGGTTCATGTTTTTTAACTTTTATTCTCCTCATTTTGTGAACATGCTCTCTTTGACTGTTTCCATAACTCGGATTTCAACCACTGTGTCTTAGGTCTGATTGTTTTACCTTGCCTAGGATTCTAGTGACAAGCCCTGTTTCATTGGGATTGTTTCTCTTTTCTGACATCACTGTCTTACTTGGGATTCCAGACTTTTTGTCTTACTTGGCTTAGTGTTTCTTTGCTTTTATTATGAGTCTGGGGGCATTAGTTGGCATTACTCAGGATGTCAATACTCTTATGGACCCACAGGATGAGGAAGATTGGAGTAGGTTAGGAATTTCCAGTAAGGCAGACGGGGAGGGGATGGCTTCCAGATCACTCTTTTATATTAATCATTCATTGCTGCCTACTGGTGATACTGTCGGTCCTAAGTATTCATTGACCTCGAGTATTTTCCAGGAACGACATTTTATTAGCCCTACTTCTTCTGTTGTTGGACCACCTGCTATGTCACTTTTCCCAGTCACCCAGATACCTAAGGCCTCAATACACCACTGTAGAAAAGGGGTTAAAGATGAAGCACTGGATGGTCGAATTAGGAGTCCTCTACTTATCAGTGTTCAGACTGGCATTCTGAAAAAGGCGTGGAAACCAAATAAGAGGGTGAGGAGGATGGTTCTAGGAGTTGATGTAGGCCTTGAAGAGACTTGCAGGCTTGCACTGTGTGGGTTAGTAGGAAGATTCACATACACTTACCTAGCAGATTGCGCTGTCACAGCTTGGGTACAAAAAACCTGGATAGCTATCCTTAGATACTCTTCTGAGATACAATACCTCACGAAAGGGTGGATAGGTTTTATTTGCAGATCTCTGGAGGATGCATCGGTGTTATTGGACATGTTCTGGGTTTTAGGGAGGAGTACACTGATGTTGAAAAGGTGGAGGGTGGCCTTTGATCCTACCACTGAGTACTTTCAACATAGGCATTTGTGGGTATTATTGCATGCACTACCCCTTCATCTTTGGAATGAGGGGGCCCTGATGGCTGTAGGAAACTCATTGGGGCATCTTATTTCATTGGATACTTCGTCTATGGAGTCCTCGGCAAGAAAAGTGGGCAGGATACTGGTGGATATCGATTTACATGAAGGACTGACTGAAATGATGGACATTGAGTGGTGAGGTCGGCATACTAAACAACGTTTAGATTATCAGGGCATCCCATTCAGGTGTAGTTGGTGTCATTGTACTGGCCACCTTCGAAGGGACTACCCTAGTAAAGTCATTGAGGAGAATTCTAAAGAAACCATGATCTAGGAAGACCCTCCGGCCTATATGGATGAAGATACTTCATTAGGGGTCTCTCCTCACTTTTCAGCAGTTGTGACTAACTTTCTCCCGACTCCATCAAACACTCTTTCGGGTAAGTTAAAGCTTGTAAATGCGTTGAACCTGCACATAATAGATCTAGCTAGAAAATACTACACACATTTGCGGAGAGAAATTAAGAAAGAAGAAGCAAGATAGAAAGAATGGAAGAATTCTCATTAACCGTATTCCGCACTCAAAGAGTGAATAATTTACAATATATATAGAATAAATGAGTAGCTAATGAGCCATAGTGGTGGTCTAGAGTGACCTGGGCACACACAAGTAGTTACGGGAGTGAACTGCCACCAAGTCTAGTCTCTCAGGCAGTTACGGGAGTGAACTGCCACCTAGTTGAGTTAACTAGTCAACTAGTCTTTAGTTAACTGACTGAACAAAGAGTAGTGAGTTGGTGATGATCCCAATGTTTCATGGTGACAAAACCAATGCAACATTTAAACTCAACTCAACTAGTCAAACTAAAGTGTCAACTGAAAGAGAATATTCTCCAAGTGGAATATTCTCCCCTAAAATATAGGAGACTGGATAATGATTAATTATGACTAATAAACAAGGAATAACCTTAGGAAAAATAAATCCTAGGTGTGTGTGAAGTAACTCCAACACCCCCCCTCAACATCACTATGGTGAAAATAAAAAATGGATCCCAATTACAAGGCCATGTTAGGTACCCAAATACAGAAGATACACTAAACTAAACAAGGAAAGAGGGAAAACCTCATGAGAACAACCCCCCCCTCAAATTACAATGCATAAAATAAAAAATGACAAGGAACAAAAAGCAATTGCTAAGCAACCATGTCCTTCACTCCAAGAAGACCTCGCAACTGTGTAAGTTTGTGCTCTTTGAAGATTTTGTTGAAGATGTAGATGTCTGCACGGATCTGATGAAGTATATGAATCATTGATATTTCCACACATATCCACTTTATCTTCTTGTAATGAATAATATCCATATAAATTTTGGATGAAATTTTGAAAACCGTACAGCCGTTTCCAGAAAAATGCTGAAATTTTGTTGATTTTAAAACGATCATAACTTCACTTTCCGAACTCCATTTCGGATGATTTTGTTTTTGAAATTGGATATTTTCCTGAGAGGAATTCAAATATCCAATTTGTTTTTGAAAATGTTTCTCAAAAAATATCAGAATGACGTCTGATGTGAGCGGCTCCCTTTTTGTCTCCTGAGATGCATGCATGGTGAATGCAAAAGTGTCTGCATGTGACTCCTGAGATGCATGTCATATATATTCCACATGAATTTCAAAAAATAAATCTGAAATGGAGTAGACATCATCTTCAATTAATGGAATACAAATTTCTGCAAATACTTTTGTAGAAGACTCTTCATAATAAGAGGCTTGATCTTTTGATGGCTTCTCTTTTGGCTCTATCTGTTCGACCTCCTGCATGAAATCTTCACAATATTCTTTATTCCCAAATAGAACCTCCAATCTAGTCCATAATTCATTTGGAGTTAATCCTTGTGATTCTTCATATACTTGATGGAAAAGTTCGGGAGAAACATACATGCTGATACTTCCTATGGCCATATCTTGTCTATTGAGAAAGTCATTTTTCTCATCGACGGTATCAGGCTCTAATTCCATTTCCATGGTTATTTGGTATAAGCCTCTACTTTGAAGAAGAAGTAGAATCTTTGGCTTCCATTCCAAATAGTTATGAGGCATGAGAAGTATTTCCGGTGAATAATCCATCTTTTTGTTGTCTTCACTCTTTTGTACCTACAAAAAATGATTTGGTGTCGTTTTTTCTTAGCAGTCTGTCGACTCTTATACCATGTAAATGTGTTGAACCTACACAGAATAGATCTAGCTAGAAAATACTACACACATTTGCAGAGAGAAATTAAGAAAGAAGAAACAAGATAGAAAGAATGGAAGAATTCTCATTAACCGTATTCCGCACTCAAAGAGTGAATAATTTACAATATATATAGAATAAATGAGTAACTAATGAGCCATAGTTGTGGTCTAGAGTGATCTAGACACACACCAGCAGTTACGAGAGTGAACTGCCACCAAGTCTAGTCTCTTAGGCAGTTACGAGAGTGAACTGCCACCTAGCTGAGTTAACTAGTCAACTAGTCTTCAGTTAACTGACTGAACAAAGAGTAGTGAGTTGGTGATGATCCCAATGTTGCATGGTGGAAAAACCAATCCAACATCTAAACTCAACTCAACTAGTCAAACTGAAGTGTCAACTGAAAGAGAATATTCTCCAGGTGGAATATTCTCCCCTAAAATATAGGAGACTGGATAATAACTAATTATGACTAATAAACAAGGAATAACCTTAGGAAAAATAAATCCTAGGTGTGTGTGAAATAACTCCAACAAAGCTACATTGTCCTTCTCTCTTTTCTTCATTAACTGTATAGGAAAAAGAAGCAGTCGATAGCTTAAACTGGCTATTGCGTTCCACTACGTTTTCAAAAGGGGTTGTTGAGGGGTCACAAACTTCTCATTGTATTGGCAAGGAGAACCCTTCTACTGGTGTGGAAGGGGATAGACCCCGTAACTCTGTTGTCCTTCCACTAGATGCGAGTCGTGTTGCCTATCCTTCCTTTACAAATGTTAATAGCCTTTCCTTTCTAGACCTGCATGAGTCACAACCTAGTGGTTTGGAAGGGGTTATTGTAGATGCGTTTCATCAAGAGGTGAGGCTTGTTGTCTCTCCACCCCACACTTCAGTAGCTGGATTGACCGACCCTCCAACTGCCAATCATGTTGCACCTTCCCCTTTTACATGTGTAGTTGGACCTTCCTTTCCAGTTTTGCAAGGGGACGCGACGCCTGAGCATCAACACTTTCTTTCGGAGGGGAACATTGCAGTTGCAGTCAGTTCAGAGGTGAGGCATTTTACCTCCCCAAACTACACACATGTAGGAGGCTCTCCCTTTTTCAAAGCTCAAGGGGGTGTGGAGAGAGTGTCTGAGGAATTCCACAATCCTACTCTTCCTGACGTATTCGATACTCTGCTGGAGGCGGGTTCTAAAGAACCAGAGGAGACTGAGAGCACACTTAACATTGCTCTAGATTCTTTGATTCCTGGTAGTAAGAGTAATGATCAGGCTATTAAACTACCTACCTTTATAGGGAGGACTTGCATCGATCGTGGGGAGTTTTCTGGGATTTCCACTACCAAGAACAAACAAGCTAGCCAGGGGAGAGATTTTGCTTGGTCGAGGGGGATAGGAGTTGAGATCTCCCCCATCAAAACGAGAAGTGTCCGGAAAATCCAATTACAGAGTTCGGTGAAGATTTCTGAGTCTACACCTTCTTCCAGTGATAATGGGCCTTGTTATCGCACAGTTTGTAACTAGGTCAAAATCGCTGGAATGTAGAGGCCAAACTGGCGTAACAGAAACTTACCCCACCCAATGTCACCACAATGGGGAGGTTCTTTCTATTCAGTGAGGTTAGCCCAGGGGAGACGTCCCCGGTAACCTGGGGTTTTGAAGAGGCCAAAGTATAAAGGTCAAAGTAAAATTTCCTCCTCACATGATACCACCAAGGTCAGATAGTCTGGCTAAACAACCAATAAAGAAGTGTATGCCCAAATGAGAACACCTGCCCGGAACAAGACAATAGAAAAATAATATATATGCAGGCTATAATTCAATGGGTTAGTACTTCATATAACTATCTAACACCAATATGTAAGAAATTAAAACAGTAGATATCAATGAGGTCAACGTTTATCAATATAGTAGTGGAGAAATATCAATTCGTCAATAAATACTGATATGATGTAGCCAACAATGTATTTAATCAATCTTTTAGTCAATAAATGCTCTTAACCATCATTTAATTGCTTATCAACAAAAATTTGTTGCGTCAAGATGGAATAACCAAGTGTGACGTCATCCTAATTAGGGTTAGCTAGTTAGTTAAGGTTTTAAATTTAAGAGTTTTAAGAGGTTGTTTGAGCACTATCACTTCAACATTGTGGATCTAAGATCAGTGCCTAGGGGTAGATGGAGTCAATTAAGGAGAGGATGCAAAGTTGAAGGGATAAAAGGCTAAGGAAAAGAGGGAAGAGTTCTAAGGTGTTGCAATGGCAGGGCCCAAGAATCAAAACCCTAGGCGAAAGAGGCTCACTTCGGTGTTGCTTAAGCAAGGCCTCGTGCTCTTTCCTCCTTCCTTAGGTCAAACTTGGAAAAATGGCTAGCATAAAAGATAAGCTAAAACAAGAGAGCGAGGTGAGGGAAAGTGTTGCAATGGCAAGGCTCTATCACCAAACCCTAGAAGATGGACGACCCTAGGTGTAGATAACCTAGGCCTGGGACGTCTCCTCCTTTTTAATTTCTAAAAGCACAGCTAGCACAAGGGGAAGAAGTGACAAGAGTGTAGCAAAGGCTAGGCTCTTCCTTCCTTCTTCAATGGCTGAATATTTCTCTTTTGGGGGACATGAAACAAGGACCTACTTGTGTGCTTGTCACCTAGGGTTTTAAATCAACAAATTTATAATAAATGCAAGAATACAAACCTACAACCATTCAATTAAGAAGGTTTGCAGAAAATGCACTTACATATCATGAAGAAATAACATTGCAACCCCTAGTTGTAAATCTTCCTTCAAGAGAAATGCCAAATATGCCAAGAAAATCCTTCCTTCAACAAGTGTGCCTCACTTAAAAGATGAAATACCCTAACTAGGGCGCAAAAATCAGACCTCACAAGAGAGTAAGTTGTGTGTTATTGTCAAAATGAGGATAAAACTCCTCAATATATACTATATCATGACCTTTAATTAAATTTAGGTCATTAAAAATAGTCGACAAGGCTACAAACCAAAATCATGTTGTTTTTACATTAAATTGTTAAATCAAAGCCCTAAATGAGCATAAGCAAGACGTCAAGCCCTACTGAGGGAGACGTTGGCCCCTTTTTAGGGAAAATGCAGCACAAAATGACAAACGTTGGCCCTCTTTGGGCCTCCAAACCCTTCCACAAGTGCCAGATGCCCTGTCAAACTGCCACACTATCAAGATGATGTCAATGGATCCTAGGTGACGTCCTGGGCCATCAAAGGGAAACGTTCCAACTGAAGTGTGTCAACCCCCCTGGGCTGGGCTCAGCCAAAGTGTCCCGGATGGAACGTCCTTCTTCTTCTCAGGTGCAAAAGCTCAATCAAGCATTGTCCTGTCTTTGCCCCAGATGGGGTCCCAACAACCATCTGATGGGCTCTTTAGCCCCATGGAGGTCCGAACTAATCATCTCCCCATGTGTACCGGTCCAACTAGTACCTGTCCATCGGGCATGGTCTCGCACATCAAAAACTTCGCCCTCCAAGGGCTCATTAGTCACAGGGATCATAGCAATGTCAATCACGTTTCATCATTAATGTTATCAAACATATGCATAAAAACCCTGATATATCATTCAATAGCTCAAAGATATTACAAAGACCTACAATACAAAGCCGAAGAAAAAGACAAAATACCCTATTGGGCTAGCATCCATAAGGAAAGGAAAGTCTCCAAGGGGTATCATCCAAGCCATGTAAAACGAGGTGATGTGGTCAAGGGATGTCCAGACATACGGGTAGAGTGAAAGACAGAGATGCATGATATTACCTGTGGGTGCCTTTGTAGAAGGCGAGTTGTACCCGTCACGGATGTAATTCTTTCCAAGCCCTTTATTGCCTTTATTCTTTTCTTTTCTTTATTTGCTTTTTTCTTTTTTATTTCAAGGACTAACTAGAGGACACTGCCTTGGCATGGTGACAAGAGCTGACAGTGTTACCCACAAGCACTTTCACATAGATGATAAGGTTGGCTCGTGATGAGACCCCCTTTCCCTTGGCCATGCAACCAAAGGTCACTGCCCTGGCGTGGTAACTAGATAGTGGCAATGTCATACTGTTAGGTACCCATGAACATAATAGGCTGGTTCGTGATGAGACCCCCTATCCTCTTGGCTAGGTCTTGTTTTTGTTATTTTTCTTCGGGTCCCTCTTGTTTCTTGCTAAGAGGCCTTTTATTGCCTTCTCGGGGATCCTTGGGCGAGACATCTCTAGGTTTCATTTTTATGGATTTTATCTTTTACCAGCTGATTTTACCTTCTGGTCCTTTAGCCCCTTCTTCCCACGAGATAAGGTGTAACCCCACAAACAGATCATCCTAATGCTCAGACTAGGGGAATGGGATAGGTGAGTGGGAGATAAGATGAAAAGTGATGATATGATGGGAGTGGACGATGGCTCTTCAGAAATCCCCCTAGTGGCAAACCAAAACCTATGGGTACAGGCTTGCTAGGACACCCTGTCAATCCCCCCAACCATGGTCAAGTGGGTTAATGTAAGATCTAAGCAGTTGTCAGAAATAAAAGAAGTAAGATGCA
The DNA here is from genome assembly GCA_009831015.1 of Picea engelmannii. Taxonomy (NCBI): domain Eukaryota; kingdom Viridiplantae; phylum Streptophyta; class Pinopsida; order Pinales; family Pinaceae; genus Picea; species Picea engelmannii. The sequence continues at coordinate 571,929 of ML778650.1, read as the reverse complement.
TATATATAAAGGTTATAATGATAAAAAATGACACATACCATGATACCTGGACCAATTACCTCATGGAGCAAGAGTATTCTTCGATACAAGACCAGGCTGATGGTGATGGATGTTGTTGCTGCTGAAAAGACAAGTCTGATGAAAGAGAAGAAGGATGGGTCCTCCGGGACCATGCTCAGGTCAATCCTACTCTCGATACTCCATGTCTAGGACCTGTGGGCCTTGAGACATGATCTCCTAGTTATCCCTAGAAATTGGGGATAACATGCCTCTTAGAGAAGTGAAATCCCCGGTGAGGGAAAAGTAATGTTATTGCTCTCCTTAAACATTCTAGGGATCAAAGACACCCTCAAAGATGCTTCCATTCGACGTTGTTTGGCACTTACTCACCCAGAGATTATTTTCTTCCAAGAAACTTTAGTCTCTGCTCAGAAAGCAAGGGATTTCATACTTTCTTTCAGACCAACGTGGGTTGTTTGCTCGATAAGTTCTGTGAGCACCTCAAGTGGATTATTGGCTTCTTGGGACGCCAATATGTTCGAGCTAGCTCCTTTCCTTACGGTGGAGGGAATTTTATTAACATGTAGGAGTGTTATTTATCATAGGGATGTTGCCTTACTTAATATCTATGCTCCCTATAATAATCAAACTTCCTTTTGGAAAGCTTTGGATGACAGTGGTCTCCTTACTTTAAATAATTTAATAATGGTTGGAGACTTTAATCTCCTTCTCTCTCCAGAAGAGGCCTGGGGGGGGAATTGTACAGGTTTAGTGGATGTCTATTACAGTGATCTCTTCTCATCAAATCACCTTATTGACATAAAGCCGGCGAAACTGGTGCCAACTTGGAGGAATGGACACCAGGGACAAGATGCCATTTCAAGAAGACTAGACAGGTGTCTAGTAGCAAAAACTCTTTTAACTGAAGTTGGATACTACAGGTCATGGGTCAAGCTGCCTTTTGTCTTTGACCATGCCCTTGTTCTCCTACAGTTGGAACTGCCGCCAGCCTACAAAGTTTTCCCTTTTAAATTTAATGAGCATTGGCTAAGTGTAAAGGAATATACAACCACAGTGGAAAGCGTATGGAAAGACCCGATTTACCTATCAGAAAGAGGCAAATAGAAAAGAATTATTTGGAAATTACAGGACCTAAAAAAAGATACAAAAATATGGAACAAAGATCTGAAGACAAAGAATAAAGCTAAGTTGTTGATGATCGAAGCAAAAATTAAAACATACTTTCATATTCTGAGTAATGACTATAACGAGGAAGGAGCAAAGGAAATTTTGAGGTGTTTGGAAATGGAGAGAAATGAACTATTAAGATTTGAGGAAAATCATTGGCGCTTGAGAAGCAGGGTGCTCTGGATGGAAGGTGGAGATAGGAATACGAAATATTTTCATAAGGTAGCTAGTCAAAATAGAGTCAAAAAGCATATTTGGGAAATAAACAGGGATGATGGTGTTAAAGTGGTGGATCAACAGGGCATTAAATAAGAAGCAATCCATTACTTTAAGTAGTTCTACAGAGCAACCCCCACACCTATTATAGAAGAACAATGTAAACTAATAGATCTTTTCCCACTTATGGTCGAAGAAGAGGAAGAAGATACATTGTACAAACCTGTTACTCTGGCAGAATTGAAATCAGTACTCTTCCAGTGTAAGAAAGAAAAAAGTCTGGGACCAGATGGGTGGACAACATATTTTTTTATTTATTTAATTGATCTAGTTGGCGAGGATCTCTTGGCGATGGTAGAAGAATCTAGACTTTTAGGCAAAATCATCGGTGGCCTAAACTCTACATTTTTTACATTGATCCTGAAGGTTAATAATCCTAAAACTTTCGAGGAATTTCACCCTATTTCCCTTTGCAACCTTTGTTATAAACTTATTTCAAAAGTCATTGCCAACCGTATCAAGCCTTTTTTGTCAAAGTCAATCTATCCTGAAAAGATGGGTTTCCTGGAAGGTAGACACATACAAGGTGCAATCAGGACGGCACATGAAAGCCTCCACCGTATCAAAAAGAAGAAGTTAAAAGCACTAGTCCTTAAACTGGACTTAAAGAAAGCCTACGACTGCATTGATTGAGATCTTCTTAGAACGATCCTTCTGAAAATTGGGTTGGGGTTACATCTGGCCAATTGGATTATGTCATGCATCACTTGATCTACCAAATTACATCTCAGTCCATGTTCATTTGATCTACCAAATTGCATCTCTGTGTTTGTTTCGTGTTGTTGATGGGGATACATCAAGGCCCTCCTTCGACGAGTCGGTTCCTGTCAACTTCAACACATTATCCAGGAGCTAGACTTAGAAACCAATTAGTACCTTGGGACCTGCATGCCCCAATGGCAAGCCTCCTCACGTCCGACAATGGGTTTACATCATTGACCTCTGATTGGATGATTCCACGGATGTTCGACTTTATCTCATCCATTCACATTCGTTGGAATGTACTTGAGTACCTTGGGAATCATTGACATCAATGGTGATTTCCCTCGCACTTGTTAACGATTTACCTCATTGACCGGTAATCAAGTGGTTTCTGCCATGTTCGACATCAGGACATCTATTCACATGGTTAGATTCGTACTACATCGGGATCGGTAAGAAGACCTTGGGTTGAGTCATCACTCTTATATGTACTTTGCCCAGGTTGCGACGGAGTTTCTTTTGAACATTGACACATATATTGTTACATAGATCTACTTTGTATTAGTCGTGGCTATGTCTTGTCGTCTCGTAGATCCACTGTGTATTCTTTGTGGCTACGATCAGTTCAGGTAATAGGAGTATAGATCCACATTGTATCTTCAATGGATATACCTTTTTGTCAATATAATTATGGATTTGCTGTGTATTTTATGGCGGCCATACCTTGAAAGTCTTTATCACTCAAGCATAGGTATGTCTGCCTTGGGTTTGAAACATGTCATAATATTTGTTGGATGGTTGTGTGCAGCTTCTATCAAGTTCTCTGAGTCTGTACCCTTGCTTGAAGAAAGTCTACAAAGTACTTCAGTCATCAGTTCTCATCTTCTAACTTCACACTTGGGGGGGCAATCTATTACACATCAAAATTACTCACTTCAATAGTGTCGCAAGTGTTGTCATTACAAGTGTTGTAAGTGTCGCATCTTGACCACAAGTGTCGCAAAAATCATACTGCCATCTTGTCTATGTCGTGCCTCTAACAACATCACATGGGACACTTAAGACACCCTCAAAGATTGGTTTTAGGAAGAGAAATCATTTGATGAAAAGTACAAAACATTTGCCATGAAGAAAACCACTCAAAAGTGATTTTTGGAAGGCAACGCTCCCCTATACACTGTTAGGGAGTGTCAGCGCTTCCTGACCTCCTTGGGGGGAGTGTTGCAATGCTCTGGGGAGCGCTACTCTTTCTGGGCGAATTGTGGTTTGTTGAGACAAATTAGGGAAGGATCCCCTCAATCTTTGAAGGTGGTTGGATTCGAATAGGAGGTCAAGGCATGATTTTAGGAAAGATTCACAACTAAAGGAGAAGAATCCTCAACTTATCCCAAGAATCTCTTAAGTGGTTATGCCTCTCCAAACCTATATAAGGAGGCCTCTTCATGGTGAAAGGGGAGACATTGTGAAGTATCAAACTTATGATCTCATAAGTGAGATATCACTGAAGCACCACCATTCTGTGTGGATTATTTGAGCAAGCGTTTGAACAAGGGGAGTTTGGTGAAGCTACTGCACTACATCCATGGCTGTAAGCACCACTTTGTTCTCATTAATATAAATCTATGCTTGGCCTGTTTCCTTTAAAGTTTGCATACATTTCATGAACTTGTTTCTTTCATAGATTCATTATGAAGCTAATCATGGTAGAGTAGGAAGTATCGTTGTTATTGCTCATTGTACCACAGGACCTTCTGAAAAACTTGAAGATCAAGATCAGCCTGGATCGAGCAAGGAAAAACGTCCGTAAAAAGGTATTTACTATTCTTCCTTCCTCTTCTTTGATAGTTTAGCTTTATAAAAAGGAATGTCAGTGTCCACAATAACACTTTCTGTCTTGGAGTTAGGAGTTTAAAGCCCAAGAGAGAATCCACTTGTCCGCAGGGGGATTTCTCTGTAACAAAGGCCAAAAGGCATAATCTTAAGCCATAACATTTTCCTTTATGGCTTGTGGGCCATGCACATGGCCCCATGTCATCGCATAGATCCCACTTAGAGAACATTTGGCCTATAAGCGATATATGGTGCCAATTTAAACATTTGTGACAACAAAAATGGTTATTGTGCCCTAGGCTATGTTCTAGAATCTAAATTTAGCATATAAGGCCACACTAATTATGTTTGGGGCTCATGTACCAAGCATGGTGACCTACACTATCACATAGGGCCTTAACGTAGCTTCCACTTAGTGCTACTATAAAATGCACTTATTGATGCAATTATGTGTGTGTTTATTACACCCATTGAGTCCTTTGAAATCATGAACCTCTACAATATCCTTGAAAGTAGATACATGGCTAACTCCACACATGAATTATGAGCACTAACATGGCTTCCACTTGACACTAAGGTGGTTTGCATAGGTCAAATTTTAGAGACAACAACTTTCTATATACTTTGTCATATAGACGTTGTTTTTGGATTTCTTTAATTCATTGGAAAGTTCTTAGTGTGTACTAACCCCATGGAAAAATTTCTTAATGATAATTTTTGAACCATTCAATATGAGTCCCATTTATTCATAGAAAACCAAGCTTAAAACAATAAGCTTATGACTAATTCCTAATCATGAAGATTGAATTACAATAAAAACATGTATTTCTTCTTAAAAAGTTAGAAGTTCAAATAGAAAAAAGGTAGGACGTTGTCAATTGAAAATCTCACCTCCCCAAAAAAAATCCCATGCAATGTCAGAATATTCTTCATTCATAAGCTAGGGATGTTGCTGAATGGCTAAATAGCTTGCAGTGTGATTTGAACGTCAGACTGGTTGGCTGGGTGAAGAGATCACGAGATTTGAAGCTGGAAAGTTCTGCTAACGGAGTAGTTATAGGATCAGACATACCATTCCCTTGAAGGAACGACGAATCCAGCTGAGCCAGTGGACCTACCTGGGGTGGAATAGATGTATTAAATCCTCTTGCAAACGCCCATGCCACCACCTGTTGTGCATTGATTACAACGACAGTCATTGGAGAGGAGAACCATACGCAGACCACTCAAAAAATTCAATATTTTCTCAATTTTCCTTCGCTTCTTTCTCTTATCACTCTCAGGACGTTATCTGTCCTGTCACTGAGGCATGACTAACCAAAATGCTAGCGTTTCTCTCTAAATTTTCCGTTGAATATAAAATGTTTGCCATGGACTTTAACCAAAACAATAAATCGCCATAGAATAGTGTATACAGTGACAGGACAAGTCTGACTATTTTATTTTGTTTACTTTTCCTTTCCACTACCATAGAAATTTTCTATTTAGCTATATAATGGTTGTTAAAATTATAATTTTTTATTATTCAAATTGATTTTTAATATATAAATGATTTGGGTATTCTGAAAAATCTCTATTACATTATTATATCTGAATTTTGCAATTTCAACAATTAATATTTACAATTCTAATAATTATTTTAAATTTATGATTGAATTTTGAATAAAACTGATTTAACGGAGCACAAAAAGTAATTAAAAAAACATTTATAATACTTAATTTTGTTTTCTTAATATTTTTTAGAAATTTAAAATCAATATTTTCTACCAAACCAAAAATCAATTAAATGGAGTAAATCATAAAAAATAATATTTTTGGATGATAATGATAGAAAATGTTAAATATATTACAACTAATGAGTAATATTTAGTTTCATGCATGGGATTAAGGTTAAATGCTATTAAAAAGTACATGACTTAATGAAGGTAGCTTCAACTGTGACCACAAGGGGTATTGGCTTTGTTACTAATACTATCAAGGTTGAAACCGCCTTTTAGTCTTGGAGTAAGATCTAATAGGGTGTAAGGAAACAAATTAAAGATCCAAGACCTAAAGACCCACGATCTAATCTCTCTCCTTAGGAAGAACAACCAATGCAGATTGTTCTCAATACTAGTAAACAACTAAATTATGAAAAGTTTTACCACCTTTAAAAAGAAAAGATCAAATACATTGATTTTTAAATCAATTATATATATATATATATATATATATATATATATATATATATATATATATATATATAATACTAAAAAGGTAATTTCCCAATATATGAAACTAAAAATAATTTAAACATTCAAACTAATAATTTTTTACAAAATTTGTAGATTAAAAATTAAAATCAATTAGATTTAATTTAGTTAATAAAATTAAGTTTAGTTTAGTTGATAGGAGAAGAGTTCAAATCCTACAACATTTACAAATTAAAAATTAAAATCAATTAGGTTTAATTTAGTTAATAAAATTAGGTTTAGTTTAATTAATAGGAAAAGAGTTCAAATCCTTCTTGAGTTTGAAATCATCAATCCAAAGCAAAATATAATTGATTATATTTTTATAAAAAAAAATCATCATAAATAAATCTCAATATTATATATATATATATATATATATAATTTAAAATTAATTATATTTTTATAAAAGGAATCATCATAAATAAATCTCAATATATATATAATTTTTTAGAAATTACATATAAAAATAAAATTTAGAAATAAATATTATAATATAAAATGAAAAATATATGATATGTTTAGATCCCTCATCATCATGATGGCTTGGTGAAATTGGAAGTGATTTGACACTGCACTAGAAAGCAAGAAGACTAGTTATCATCATTGCCATCATTGCCAAGGGCTATGGTTGCAGGTTTTGTTAAAATTGACAAAATTTCAGTCAAAGTATACAAATACATGTGTAGATGTGCCATTAATATTTTGGTCATTGCCTCTATTTTGTATAATCTTTAGTAGTGGAGCATCATGTTTCCATTCTTATATATATTGGTTTTATTGGAATAGAGATGGAGAACCACCATTATTTTTGTGATAGCAAATCATTGGACAGTCTATGTATTTTTTACTCTGATTGCATTCTTGAATGCTTGGAGGTTTGGTTTCTCTCTTAGATAACAGAAATATGAGATTGAAAGCAATATAGAATGAAAAAACAATGTGAAAGAGTTGCAAAATGATTGAAGACCAAGAAGATGGTATTGTGTTCCTAGCAAAGAACAGTAGCACCAAAGGTGGCGATGGGTGAGGTTGCAAAGTCAAAGGGTTTTAACCATTGCAAAGGACCATGGATAGAGAAATGAAGGATAGGTGGACACAAAAATCAATGAATGACCAAGCATTGGGCATAACAATCTTTCTTTATTCTCCGCTTTTTTCAGTTTTTCCCAATTTCTTATCATTATAATTTTATTAAGCAATTTTTATCAAAACTATAATTTTAAAATTGATGAAATTGTTATTTTCAATATAGAAATAAATTCAACATTCTTAAATATTCATATTCCACAATTTTTACCAAAACTATAATTTGAAAATTGATGAAATTGTTATTTTCAATATAGAAATAAATTCAACATTCTTAAATATTCATATTCCAACTAAATTGTGCAAAGTTAACTTTTAACATTTTTAATTTCATCAATTTAAAATGATTTTAATCATATTTTTGAATAACAACACTAATTTCCCTGGTTCTTATTTTAAGTGCTTAAGAAAAAATTAACAAACCCCATCTTTTTAATAAAAAAAAATTATGAAACAAAATTCAACTAATTTCATTCATATTTTTGAAATTTTCACACCTTTAATCTTGTTAAAATAAATTAAAACCTTTAATAACAAAGTTCAAAGGTCAAAATTAATTAAATAAAATTGGAAAAATAATTAGGGTTGTAAACTTTTCAACTTACTCCTTAAAAAACCCTAACCGCGGTAATGTACACGAGGGCAATATCTCACCAACATCAATAGCAAGTCTGTCTCATGACAGCGGGCATTAATAGAAAGACTGTCCAACCATAAAAGGTTTGACCCGCTGAGTAAAGTGAGTAACAGCCACGCCAAGAATTTTCCATTAATGCTCTTCTTCTACCCGCCGCCCCGCTTGACATCTCACAATCTTTTCAATTTTGAAAAAATGTTTTTAAAGATCCGTCTTAAATTCATTTTAACTGTCATTAACTACCGCATGGAATAAATTACGAGTACGTTTGGCACTGACACAGCACAAGGACGATCCCATGGCTATGGAGTTAGAGATTAGAAGCAAGTGTTTGTGTTTTTCAATTCTGGTATTCATTATTTTACACACAGCCGCTGCGGACGATAGCTTAGGTAGCACCCGATCTCTCTTTTTTTGGTTTTTTGTCTGGATTTGTTGCAGAGTGTAACATCCCGTGTTCGATTCCCGTTAACCTCGCAGGGCTGTGCAAAATAATGAATTGTGGGAAGGGTACCTGCAGCAACAAGTCTTCTTCAGGTCAATTGCTCGGTTTCATTCCTGTGTGCGAATGTGACCCGGGATGGAAGCAGCCCTCAATTGGGGTTTCGCTCTCCTTCCTCCCCTGCGTTATACCTAACTGTAAGCATGCTAGTTTAATCGTTACTGAACGATAGATGCTGCGATGGGCATTGGGGGTGTATTGTATAATGTGCTCTCTATTTTTTTTCAGGTACAATTAAAATGGAATGTGGTGGGAAAGCCGCCCCCTCGGCTCCCTCGCCGGTCAATCCTCCATCAAGCAATTCTTCAGCCGACCTTCTGAACCGTAAGTTCCACCGCTAATTTCTCTTCACGCCATTTAATCAATCGTTTCCAGCTAAATAAAATCACTCTGCAGCATGTAAGTCCGGGATTTCCGTGTGCGGAAAGGGCTCCTGTGTCGTCGAATCTGCGTTCGGCTACAGGTGTCACTGCAATGAAGGCTATGCAAATCTTTTCAATATGACAGCAGGCCCCTGCCTCAGATCATGTAAGCTGCTCCCCTCTAGACTGGTCTTCATGTTCCAAAGGTCCCTTGTTCGAATCCCATGCCGATTTTTCCGATTTTTTCGCAGGCTCGATCGGTGCAGACTGTTCGCAGCTTGGGCTTGGCCTGGGCGGGAATGGAAGCGAAACGGCAGCTCCTCAGTCTCAGACGGCAGGCACTCAGACGGACACATCCAAAGGTACACATCTGCATACGCACTGTTACTGTTCCTAATATGTCTACCTGCCCACCTCTGTAGCAGACTAAAATGCATTCATGTGCCTATTCCTGATATATCTGCACCTTCATACAATCTGTGTTCTGCTGCAGGGTTTGTGGAAGATATTCCGATCTTGATCACCATGGCAATCGCATTGACCGTCCCTTTTTTCCTATTCTTGTTGGGATAAACAAGTCCTGCTTGGGATTAGGTAGCTGTTATTTTCTTACTCAACTAAATTTTGTCTGTGCCACTACCGCATTTGCAGTCTTAGAATTTGATGGTGATTGTGTGTTTGGTGTGATATTATGCAGCAGCAGCCATGGAGACCTCGGTTTTTCCTGTGCGTCTGTTTGGACTTTATACATTAATTACAGCAGACAGATTTCAATGTGAAAGTTCTACTTATATGGGCACAGCTACAGCTTTTTGGTTTATGCTGAAAGCCATTTTGCTTGCTTGGAAAGTAGACAAAATACAGATGAATTACGGAATATATCCCATAAGTTCTAATTTTCTGGGCACCGCCACAGCTTTTTGTTTTTATATTGAAAAACAGTGGAATACCACTTTGCTTAGAGATAAGGTAAAATAATATAGAAATGAAGTAGGGAATATATTTTGTTATTATCCCCTTGGTTATATTTGATTGAAGCCAAGGGATTTTTCAAATTACTAAGGTAAAGGGATGGATGTATGGTACAAAATCGATACTTTTAATTTTTTAACTATTGAGTGTTGATTGATTGCAATGTAATAATATTCACACTTCTCTTTTTCATGTACTTTTTTAAAAATGTGTTCTTACCCATGGATTTTTTCTAAAATTTATATTTTTAATATATAAATAATATATTGCCAAATTATTTTGTGGAGAGGTGTTTTTTATATTCCATAAGAAAGAAGATGTGTTTTTAATAATTTTGTGGAGAGGTGTTTTTTATATTTCATAAGAAAGAAGATGTGTTTTTAATAATTTTGTGGAGAGGTGTTTTTTATATTCCATAAGAAAGAAGATGTGTTTTTTATATTCCAATATAAAGTATAAAGGAGATGTGTACTATTCTTAGCACTCTGGTGCCTTCGCTATCTGTAGGTGAGTGGGGTATTGTCTGGGCAGTGGTAGTATAGTTTGTAGTTCCCTTGGAGTGCTCGCCTTGAGTGGTGGCAGACAGTTACCAGTCCTTTAGTTCCTTGAAAGTCTGCTACGTTTTCTTGTTTGTTTTTCCCTAACTTTGGTAGTGCAGTAACAAGGATTAAAATTGCCCTCCTGTTTACGGATCAGTCACCCCTGTCTTGTGGATTAAAATCCCTCCTATCTATGGATCAGTCGCTCCTGTCTTGTCATTTATTAACTACTTCTCGATCCCCGTAACTCTTTAACGGAGAAGAGACTTTGTTTGCAGTCAGATTTGATAGGTTTACGACCTGGGGCCTCCATTGACGTCCAGGTGTTCACATAATGGAATGTGAAGTCGGCGCTATGCTGAGTGCGGATGACGAGGAACTATGGGAGAGGCCAGGCTTCCTTGCATCGGTTGATGAGCTCAGTAGGCTTAATGACCCCAACTGGCGGTCAGGTGTTAGCATTAATGCGAAAGTTAATGTTGGAGAGTTACCTTTGGAGTTGCGCTCATTACCTTCCTCAGAAAACATATTGAATCGACGTCCTCTGCAAGACGCGGAAGGGCTTGCTGCAGGGATTTATGTTGATAATTCCTTTGTAAAGATGGTTCAAGGGTTAGGATGGGTGACTTCTGTGAGTCATGGAGTGGCCCTGAACACTATTGGTGGTGAGCTTGTAAAGAATTTGAGACCAGAACTAAGATACATGAGTAAGCAGACTGTTAAAGTTTGGAAACCCAAAAAAGCTAGGTGAAGGCTGGTAATGGGAATGGACATAGGATTAGAGGAGTCTTGCAACTTGGCGCTATGCGCCTTAGTTGGGAGACTAGCCTACCGCTCTCGTTGCTCATCATCCATTGATGAGTGGGTGCAGAGGTTTTGGAAACCTTTGTTAGGTTATATGCCTGAGATTCTTTCGTTGTTGAGAGGATGGATGGGTTTTATGTTTAAGAATCCGGAGGATTCTGAAACGGTTCTTTCAAAGTTCTGGAGTTTTGATGGAGGTAACTTAATGCTTAAAAGGTGGCGACTTACTTTTAACCCCGCGATTGAATATTTTAGTTTTAGACACATGTGGGTGCTACTTCCCAATCTACCTTTACAGTTATGGAACATTAAAGCGTTGGAGGTTGTTGGGAACTCCATCGATCGTTTTTTTATGTATAGACAAAGTAACTTTGAAGTCAGCTGATAAAAGGATGGCAAAGATTCTTGTCGAAGTAGATGTTCATGCCGGGTTAATGGAAGTTCTAGAGATTGAGTGGCGGGGTCTTGTGTTCATGCAGCGTTTGGACTACCTGGGGATACCATTCCGCTGTACTTTATGCAGGTGAACTGGTCACTTAAGGAAGGAGTGCACTAATATTTATGGCTCCTTAGCTGACGAAGATTCTATGGAGGAAATACCAACAGACCCTATCACTCTGGTTGATAAAGCGTCTAACCCCTTGGACTATCTGGGACTCTGCTTAGAGGACAGTCCTATAGCGTTGGATACTTCTTTCCTCGGTAAGTTGAAACATTACTGCCCTAATCTTTATTTCTCCTTATCTGTGTGGGAGCGTGATCATTTAAATTCCATTGTTTTTCCTGAACAATCCTTGAGGAAGGGTCAGGACCCTGAAAAGCCTTTTTTAAATTCCGAGATCAATGTTTTGGAAGGGGATAGAACTATGAGTTCAGTAGGGGTCTCTCCTAGGGTTTCTCCAAATTCCTTTCACTTGTCGGGATTTGAGAATGTTGATGTATTAATTCTGAGATATAGCGAGTCAGCTTATACCAATTCTGTTTTGGATAGGATGATCTCTGATATGGTTCCTCCTTTGGTTAAAACTTCTAATCCTATCCCTCTTCCGACTTTTTTGGGAAAACTACCGGTGGATAGTTAGTTAGCCCAAGGGATGTCTAGGGATTCTCTTGGGGGTGGGGAGAATGTTGATCCTGATCCTGCGTGGTCACAGGGTTTGGGGTTTGAAGTTTCACCTATCAAAACTAGAAGTGTTCGTCAGAAAGTAGGGACTAGTAGTTCAGGTCTAGATTCTACACATGTTATTACTGATTTAGGGGTGCTTAGAGGATTGAAATCCCTGGCATGGGAAAAATCATGATCCTTTTATCTCTAAACATTAGATGGGTAGGAGGACCCCTGAAAGTGGCCTCCCTTCGTAAACTTATGAACAAAACAAATCCCAACATTATCTTCCTTCAATAAACGTTGGTAACAGCGGAAAAGGCAAGATTATTTTTGAATAAGTTAAGACATGACTGGATGGTTTGTGTTGTTAGTGTTGTGGGTTCTTCTGGTGGAATTCTAGCGTCTTGGGATCCAAACTATTTTACTCTTGATCCTTTTCTTACCAATGGTGGTATTTTTTTGTCAGACATATCTCTTTTGGACAACATAAAGATTACTCTTCTAAATGTTTATGGACCCTGTCAGGACAACAAAGATTTTTGGGACTCTTTGGATGGTTCTGGTTTGTTAGCGCATAAAGACTTAATTATTGTAGGTGACTTGAATTTCATGACCTCTGCTCAGAGGACAGTTCTACAATGTTGGATACTTCTTTTGTCGGTAAGTTGAAACATTACTGCCCTAATCTTTATTTCTCCATATCTGCGTGGGAGCGCGATCATTTAAATTCAATTCTTTTTCCTGAACAATCCTTGAGGAAGGGTCAGGACCGTGAAAATCCTTTTTAGATTATGAGATCAATGTTTTGGAAGGGGATAGAACTATGAGTTCAGTAGGGGTCTCTCCTAGGGTTTCTCCAAATTCCTTTTACTTGCCGGGATCTGAGAATGTTGATGTATTAATTCCGGGATATAGCGAGTCATCTTATACCGATTCTATTTTGGATAGGATGATCTCTGATACGGTTCCTCCTTTGGTTAAAACTTCTAATCCTATCCCTCTTCCGACTTTTTTGGGAAAACTATCGGTGGATAGTAAGTCAGCCCAAGGGATGTCTAGGGATTCTCTTGGGGGTGGGGAGAATGTTGAACCTGATCCTACGTGGTCATGGGGTTTGGGGTTTGAAGTTTCACTTATCTAAACTAGAAGTGCTCGCCGAAAAGCAGGGGCTAGCAATTCACGTCTAGATTCTACACCTGCTATTTAGGGGCGCTTAGAGGATTGAAAGCCCTGGCACGGGCAAAATCATGATCCTTTTATATATAAACATTAAATGGGTAGGAGGACCCCTGAAAGTGGCCTCCCTTCGTAGACTCATGAACAAAACAAATCCCAACATTATCTTCCTTCAAGAAACGTTGGTAGCAGCGAAAAAAGCAAGATTATTTTTGAATAAGTTAAGACTTAACTGGATGGTTTGTGCTGTTAGTGTTGTGGGTTCTTCTGGTGGACTTCTAGTGTCTTGGGATCCGGACTATTTTACTCTTGATCCCTTTCTTATCAATGGTGGTATTTTTTTGTCAGGCATATCTCTTTTGGACAACATAAATATTACTCTTCTAAATGTTTATGGACCCTGTTAGGACCGCAAAGCTTTTTGGGACTCTTTGGATGGTTCTGGTTTGTTAGCGCATAAAGACTTAATTATTGTGGGTGACTTGAATTTCATGACCTCTACTGAGGAGGTTTGGGGACATTCAACACACATTGACTCTTTGGCGGAGTTTTTTAAATCTCTTTTTGTAAAGCACAAATTTGTGGATATAATGTCGGCTAAGGTTGTGCCTACATGGCGGAATGGGAGGTCTGGTAATGATAGTATAGAAAAAAGACTTGATTGTTTTTATGTTGCGGAGGATCTCATTGCATCCACATCGAGGTATAGATCTTGGGTTGAAGTTCCATACTTGTTTGATCATGCTCCAATCTTTCTAGAGTTTGGAGTTGGGATTCCGACGGTAGCTTACCCTTTTAAATTAAATCTGGTTTGGATGAAAGATGACTCCTTTGATCGGCTGGTACGAGATGTTTGAAGTGATTCATGTCTTCTTCTAATTACAGGAGCACAAAGGAGACTGGTTGGTAATATTTCTCTTTTGAAAGCACGAGTAAAGCATTGGGCTAGGGAGAAGCAGCATCGGGATCAATTAGAACTGGCTAAGATTGAAGAGGCCATTGATGACAACTATAAACAAGCGATGCAAGATTCTTTTTTTGATGTTTCGGCGCAATCTCTATGTACTCTTGAAGCTGATAGGAAGAAATTATTATTGGTAGAGGAAGAAAGGTGGCGGAAAAAGAACAGGGCGATATGGATAAAAAGTGGTGATAAGAATACAAAGTTCTTTCATCACTTTGCAAGTTATAGAAAAAATAAAAAAACATATTTGGGAGGTTAAGGATCAAAATGGGGCCACACATTCGGGACAACAAGCCATTAAGGATGAAACTATTAAATATTTCAAGTCTTTTTTTAGTGAAATAGGTCAGAACGTTGTCGAAGATTAGATCAGTTCGGTTAGGCTTTTCATAAACATTATGACTGAGGAAGATGTTCATACTCTAGAAAAGGCGGTTTTGAAGGAGGAAATCTTTGAGATTTTAAGGGGTTTTGCCGAAGACAAAAGTCTCGGCCCTGATGGTTGGACAGTTGAATTTTTCTTTAATTATTTTGAGTTGGTTGATCAGGATTTGCTAGAAATGGTTGAGGAATCAAGAGTCAAAGGAGAGGTCATCATCTTGATTAACTCAACTTTTCTAGCCCTGATCCCCAAAGTTAATGGACCAGCTACCTTCAGTGATTTTCAGCCCATTGCGCTTTGTAACTTATGTTATAAGATCATTGCTAATGTCATAGCAAAGAGAATCAGACCAATACTGTCTAGAGCCCTCTTTGAAGAACATATGGGTTTTCTCAAAGGAAGACAAATTCTGGATGCAATCGACACTGCTTAGGAGTGTCTTCATAGCATTAAAAATAAAAAGCTTCAAGCCATAATTCTGAAACTTGATTTAAAAAAAGCCTATGATTGTACCAACTGGGATTTTCTAAGATTAATTTTGCTCCAAAGTGGTTTTGGGTTGCCTACAACTACTTGGATTATGGCTTGTGTCACTTCTATGTCCTATGTTATTTTGATTAATGGAGAGGCGTCCGATTTCTTCAAGAGCAGCATGGGCCTTAGACAGGGGTGCCCGCTGTCTCCATTACTCTTCACCCTGGTCATGGAGTCTCTCAGTCTCTCTTTAAAGAAGACACAAATTGATGGTTTGTTATCGAGGATCAAGGTTTCGAGATTGGTAAAAGTATTGCACCTTTTATTTGTTGATGATATTCCTATTATGTCTAAAACTTCTCTCGCGGAATGGGAAAAAATTTGAGACATACTTCTTGTTTTTTGTGAGGTGTCGGGTTTGGTCATCAATGTTCAAAAGTCTGTTTTTATGTATGTGGGAGTTTATCCCAATTTTTTACAGTCTTTAAAAGATTTATTATATTTCTCTTGTAAATATTTAGCTGTGGTATTCAAATACTCGGGGTATTTGATGAAGCCAGATTGTTATAAATCAGAGGATTGGCAGTGGCTTATCAACAAGTTTGAGTTCATGATTAATCATTGGTGTAATAAGTGGCTCTCTCTGGGGGGGGTGCTTTGTGTTAATCAAAGTTGTTCTAGAGAGCCTCCCGATTTACTGGTTGACCCTAACACATTTTTTAGTGGTGGTTCTTAAGAAGCTCCACAAGCTAAGTTTTTCTTTTCTTTGGTTAGGGAACAAAAATAAGAATGGTTATCATTTGTGTAGTTGGCTTTCTATTTCTAAACCGAAGCATTATGGAGGATGAGGCCTCCGGAATATCTTCGTTTTTTACAGGGCCTTAGCATCAAACACCTTATGGTGAGCCTTGATGAAGTCAGGTTTATGGCAAAGAAAGATCAAAGACAAATACATTCCGCACGAATCTGTCTTGTCATGGCTCCTATCGATGAAATCTTTCTCTTCCTTTGCATCTCAGTCCTGGAAAAACATTCGTAATACTCTATCGGTGATTCTACAATGGATGGCTTGGAAGATCGGCTCGGGCCACTCAATTTCAATCGTGAGAGATGCATTAATAGGATTGGGACATGATTCTTATCTTTCACAGGAGTTGATTAATATTCCTAATCGTAAGAACATTCATCTTTTATTTCAGGTGAGTCAACCTATGGTGCGAGGATTACTAGGGAATAATTGGGTTTGTAGCTCTGAGTTGGGACTAGAGGGGGATCTTGCAGTGGAATGGGATTCTTACAAAAGAAAGTTGATAGACTCAGGAGATCAGATGAACTAATATGGAATGGAGGTGACTCATCGAGTCAAATTTCAGTTAAAAATGTCTATGAAGCTCTCTCAAACAAAATTTGGAGATATAAGAGTAGCTCTGAGTTGGGACTGGAGGGGGATCTTGCAGTGGAATGGGATTCTTACAAAAGAAAGTTGATAGACTCAGGAGATCATATGAACTAATATGGAATGGAGGTGACTCATTGGGTCAAATTTCAGTTAAAAATTTCTATGAAGCTCTCTCAAACAAAATTTGGAGATATAAGATAGGGGGATGGAGGAGAAACTTATGGACTTGGGACTGCCTTATGAAGATAAAGATCTTTATCTGGTTGTTAGGTAAAAACAAAGTTTTAAACTGGGAAAAATTGCAGAAAAGAGGTTGGAAGGGGCCTGGAATGTGTTATTTGTGCAGAGTAAAGGGAGAGACAAGAAATCATATTTTTGTTAACTGTCCTTTCACCATTTCAGTCTGGGAAGAAGTTTAAAAAGTCATGAAATTCAATCATGGATGGAATGGCATTTTAGTTAATGATTGCTTACAAAATTTGGTTTCTCAGAATTATAAACATCAAACTCTTCCTACCTTCATTTGCTGGAACATTTGGTTGGACAAAAATAATTCTATATTTGAGGATAGAACTCCTTCTTTGCAGAGAATTGTATATCTTGTTTTAGGAGCTGTAGGGTCGGTGGGAAAAATTCAAAAAGTCCCTAAAGCTAGGAGATCGACTACAATGCTTCCAGTGGACAAAGCTCTCGGTTGGTTTGACGAAGCTGCCCAACATAATGGTACTCTTTGTGGAGCTGGTGGAGTCTTACAGATTGATGATCACACAGAATATAGATGGACTTTAAACTGTGGAAGCGGCACAAACTCCAGGGCTGAGATTATGGGAGCTTGGGCAACTCTAACTCTTGCCACAAGACTTTTTGTTTTTGACTTATTTGTGTTGGGGGACTCTAAGATCGTTATTGGCTGGCTTAATGGAAAGGGATCAATCACGGTGGCTAATTTGTATAGCTGGAATGAAAGAATCTTTGAAATCATCACTCTCTTTAGAACTCTATCATTTGCTCACATTTATAGAGAAGAAAACAAGGTAGCTGACATCCTTTCAAAAAATGCACTTTTCCTTCGCCAAGGGAAAATCTCATACAACCATTGGGAGGATGGCCAAGAGGGCCTTACCCACTTTCTAACTTTGTATTGACTTTGGATTCCTCCTTTGAGTCAGTGTTTATGGTTATGTTTGCTAGATATATCCCTCTCTGAGAGAGTTTTTTTGTATTTGTGAAGCTATAGATATCTTGTAGCTAGTCTCTAAAAAGACCTTTTGGACAAGACTTTTATAAATCTGCTTCTTTTTTGAATTTTGACTGTACTCAGACAACTTATTACAGTGAAGTACTGAAATTGTAAACAGATTATATTATTTTTAATATAAAGAGATGCATAATTATAGAAGATGTGTGTTTTTATATTCCAAGTATAAAGAAAAGAAAAGTGTAATTATTTTTATACTCGTTTTAAAAATGATACATACCATTTTAAAAATATATATAACATTTTAAAAATATATATAATACATATTGTACTAAATATGACTTATATATAAAAGTAGTTGGATGCATTATAATAAAACACATAACACTTAAAAAAAATATAATACATTAGTTATATAAAATTAGTTAGATACACTATGATAAAAACATGTTGTCAAGTGTGTAACACTTCCATCACCATATATATATATATAAATATGACTTATATATAAAAGTAGTTGGATGCATTATAATAAAACACATAACACTTAAAAAAAAATATAATACATTAGTTATATAAAATTAGTTAGATACACTATGATAAAAACATGTTGTCAAGTGTGTAACACTTCCATCACCATATATATATATATTATAAAGAAGATATGTGTTTTTTATATTACAGTATAAAGGAAATGTGTAATTCCTTTTATATTTAATTTGAAAATGATACATAATATTTAAAAAATATATTTAATATTTATTATACTAAATAATCATATAAAAGTAGTTAAAAGTAGTTAGATGCATTATAATAAATCACATAACACTTTAAAAAACATATATAATACATTAATTATAGAAAAGTAGCTAAATACAATATGATAAAAACATGTTGTCAAGTGTGTAACATTTTCATCACTATATATATATAGTGTTTTTATATTCCAATATAAAAGAGATATGTAATTCTTTTTATTCTTAATTTGTTGGAAATAATACATAAACTTTTAAAAATACATATAGTACTAAATATAAYTTATATAAAAGTAGTGAGATACATTATAATAAAACACATAACATTTTAAAAAACATATATAATACATTAGATATACAAAAGTAGTTAGATGCACTATAATAAACATGTTGACAAGTGTGTAACACTTCCATCACCACACATATATAGTTATGTGACTTATATAAAAATAGTTGGATGCATTATAATAAACACATAACACTTTTAAAAACATATATAATACATTAGTTATATAAAGTAGTTAGATTCACTATGATAAACACGTTGTCAAGTGTGTAACACTTCCATCACCCTATGTTAATGTCAAAAACAAAAATTATAATAAATAATAGTAGTAATATTATATGTTATTTAAATATAAATAAAAATAAAAGTAGAAATAGAAATAGAAATAGAAATATCTTTTTGAAAATGAGAGATTTAATATTTACATTTAATATATAAATATTTATATAGTAAAATAAAAAGAAAAATGTTATATTTACACAAATAAAAATACTATACATATAATATTTATATAAAAATATTGTAATGATTATGAGATTTTGTTGAGTAATTAAATTGTAAAATCGTTATTATTTAAGATGCAATGATTACATAACCACCCAAGATCAAGAGTCTAAAGAAAATAATGCAAATTAGAGAATGAAAACCAAACTATCATAAAAGAGTATGGCTATGTTCATTAACTTATTGATCCGCCAAACAAAATTGGTCTAAGCAATATAAATACAAGTTCATACTAGAGAGTTTTGATAAAGAAAACCATGTATGAGTATGCCATAAATTTTCCTTTAAAGCAAGGAAGTAAAAAAATGCTAAGCTTCATTATGTATGTGCATTAAAGCGCCAAAGCAAACGATGTATGCGAGGTAAAAACAACACTAAAGCAAGTGTGTTGAATTAAGCAAACATATTCACATATGCACCAACGCCCCTCCATAAGTACACCTTAGGTGAGTATGTGGCAATAGAAATGAAGAGATGGGTCTTGAAAAATATGAGCCATATTAGGTACACATGTACAAAATGATCCCTCATGAAGTGTGTGAGAGTGGAAACCCCATTAGGAAAACCCAAAAGAAAACATAAAAGAGAAGTTTGTGTAACCTACTATGTAGAAGAAGTTGTTTGCACCCCCAACAGAGCTTGTAAATGAATGAATATGTCCTTTGTAAAAGGTTTGGTGATTTTGGACATGAAGTTTGAATGACTAAGTTTTGAAGAGAGAGCACAAAAGTAGAAAATTGAGAAGTTTGCGGGGTCAAAACAGAAGTCAGATCATGCGCAAAAAGAAGGAAGGAAAGCAACAGTTCAACATAAAAGCAGGAAAGTAACAGTTCAGCGTTGTTGATATTGAGAGGGGGGTGAATCAATATCAAGTACAATTTAAAACCTTTTTCAACTTATACTTAAACCATTCAATTATATCCAATGAGCAATGAACAATAATATAAGAGTTACACCAATGCACCACAATACACCATGCACAATATATGAGAAATAATCAATAGTTATTGTTCAAGGGAAACAATGACTTCCAAAGGTAGCTACAGCTCCCAAATGTAAAGGGAGGGATAAACCTCCAAGAGGAAGATACAATCCTCCAATATCAAGAGAGAGTTGAAATCTTCATCCTTGCCCCTTCCTTCCACCCAAGAATATATGAGAGATAATAAAACTTTACATTAAATCATCACCATCAACCAATCATCACATAGAACCTGATAATGCTTCCTGAGACTTCTTCAATTTCTGCAATTCTTCAATTCTTGGAGTACTCTGATCCTGTAGATAATATTACTCAATGTATTCTCTAAAACTCCTCCAATTTTCACTCCTTGAATCCTTCCCAAAAAGAAGTTATAGAGAGAATGGTAGACCTTGTTCAATTCTGGTTTATTCAGGAGAATGAACTTGTACAGAATGCCCTGCGCTCAATATTTAACATCAGATTCTAAAACTCGCACACAGGAAACTAAAGTTCGTACTATTTCCAATGAAATTTGTCCCACGTCATTTGGATTCTTGATGAAGCAGTTATGACTGTTTTACCCAGAACACCCATTTATTGACTAGCTTGAGGACTGGTCACAAACCCTATCTTCCACATAGTGTATCTCCATAATTATAGCGA
>ML778650.1:534456-548285 GCA_009831015.1 Picea engelmannii | reverse complement strand
AAGAGCTTTCAAGTAAGTTTCCATTCTATTACTCCAGTATTCAAAATTGCTTCCATCAAATGGTGGAATCCCATTTGGAATTTTGTCTTCCATTTCTTCTTAGGATCTTCCTTCCAGTGGTTAAACTGTATTGAAGGTAACCCCCTCTGATACCAATTGTTGATACTGAGAGGGGGATGAATCAGTATCAAGTACAATTTAAAACCTTTTTCAACTTATACTTAAACCATTCAATTATATCCAATGAATAATAGTACAAGAGTTACACCAATGCACCACAATACACTATGCACAATATATGAGAAATAATCAATAGTTATTGTTCAAGGGAAGTAATGACTTCCAAATGTAAAGGGAGGGATAAACCTCTAAGAGGAAGATACAATCCTCCAATATCAAGAGATAGTTGAACTCTCCATCCTTTCCCTTCCTTCCACCCAATATTATATGAGAGATAATAAAACTTTACATTAAATCATCACCATCAACCAATCATCACATAGAACCTGATAATGCTTCCTGAGACTTCTTCAATTTATGCAATTCTTCAATTCTTTGAGTACTCTGATCCTATAGATAATATTACTCAATGTATTCTCTGAAACTCCTCCAATTTTCACTCCTTGAATCCTCCCCAAAAAGAAGTTATAGAGAGAATGGTAGACTTTGTTCAATTCTAGTTTATTCAGGAGACTGAACTTGTAAAGAATGCCCCACGCTCAATATTTAACACCAGATTCTGAAAATTGCACACGGGAAACTACGTTCCGTACTGTTTACAATGAAATTTGTACCATATCATTTAAATTCTCTATGAATAAGTTATGACTATTTTACTCGGAACACCTATTTATTGACTAGCTTCAGGACTGGTCACAAACCCTATCTTCCACAGAGTGTATCTCCATAATTATAGTGAACAAAGAGATGAATTTTTTACCACAAGTACCTTGATATGTCTTCTCAATACCATAGCAATTTCAACATCTGAATCGTTCTAGAAAAAAATTTATAGCAAAAATGGTAAGATGACCTGAAAATAACATACCTTAAAACACATCACCAAAAGACTTCATCTTCCCTTGAAATCCGACCTTCTTTACTTCTGATTTCCTCTTAAATTCAACTTGTGTATCAAATGAATGTATAATGATATTTATTTATACCATTTATGTCACTTCCTTTTAACATTAGGGCCGACCTGACAATTTCTTATTTTGTAATTCTTTTCTTTAATTATCTTCATGGCCTACATGTACTTCCTTCTTCAATTCACTTTGTCATCTTCAAAAATTAATTTCTCCTCAACCATGAGGATCCACGTGACGTGCCACATACCACCGGAAAAAACATGATGTATACTATCCATCCATGGGTCTTGTATCTACATGTGCATTTTCCTTCATGTCCAAATACCTTCACCAATCTTGCGGTCCAAAACCCATGACTATGGTTGACATCAATGACAACAACCAATCTTCCAGCAAGTGCTAAAGCATGAAAAGAAGCATATTGAAAAAAAAGAAGGAAAACAACTAGGACATGTTAGGGTTTTGGGATAAACTATTAGGGTTATGAGCCCTAACGTTATGTATAAATATGTAATGGGTTGGAGAATAATAGGATGCTGAAAAAGAGAGATTGGGCTGCTGAAAGTAAGAGTTTAGCATGCATATGATTGAGAATCTATGCTTAGGGTTGTGGAGAGATTTTGCAGAGAGAGAGGCAAGCACTGCAAAGCTACTAGGCTAGATTGAAGATATACTATGTTGTATCTATTGTAAGCGCAATGTGCATGCCTAAGGTGATTAGTGCATGAATATCAATATAGAAGCCAACTGCTATGGACATAGCCCAAGGATTGGGTGAACCACATTAAATTTTGTGTCTGAATGTGTCCTTTGATGTGGTTGCTCGTGGATGTTTTGTTTATGCATGATTAGTATATATCTGTTTACTATATGATTGATGTGAAATAATAATGAATATTACAATGGGTTATTTATGTTGCAATTTATTTTATAAGGGTTCTGCAGAATAGAGCTTGTTAAGTAATCAAAGGAGATGAATAAATATATTGCGCACATGGTGGATAAATAGTAATGGATATGATGATAGACTCACATCCCCTCATCCTTGTAGAAAATTGGTTTCTACAACCCCAGTAGATACATCGGGTGAGACTTCACTTGCATGCAAGTGATGTCAAAAGGGTCGGTATCTGAAGGGTTTTGTTGGTTAAATAAACTGAACCTAGGGTATTATAATTGCGAGCCAACAAATCATTTTGTTTCTGGGACCCAAAATTTGTAATTGAGGGAATGTTTTGGAGGTCGACTAAGAAAGATATCGTCGAATGGATGGAAAGGAAGAAACATGAATTTTCCCGAGGAGAGAATAGAAACCCTCAGATGAACGACGAACAATGGTTGCAAAGGTACACGTTCACAGAGTTGCATGAGATTTTCTTTGGTGAATTTCCAATTATTTTGTTGAGTGGTTAGAAAGGTTAGTGGAGAATACCAGAAGATACCATACTACAATGGTGAGGAACTAGACCCCTGAGTTGGTAAGACAATTGAATTCTGTAAGTAATACTACTTCTCACACAATCAATTTTTGGTTGAATAGCATATTGTGGGGTTATATTATGGAATTTGTAGTAGATTGTACCCAGTCATATAGTGTCACATAGAGGGATTTCTTTAAGCATCCGTGCAGAAGGTTTATGAAAGCATTGGGTACCTGGATAAAGATGTTGTTGTGCGACAAATGTGTGATGACAATGGAATTTGACTATTGAGGGGATTTGCACAAATAGGGGAGCAAGAGGATGACCAAGGGATAGTTTGAAGGTAAGAAGGAATGAAGAAAAAATGACTAAGAAAGGGAGGGACTGAGGATGTAGAGAAATGAGGAAGGTATACCAGAAGAGGAAGACGAGTTTGGGGTACTACACTGTGGAATAAGGTACAAGAGGTTGAATACTGGGACCAAGGAAGAAGAGTAGTGCAGTGAGTATGAGAGGATAGTACCCTACACAATAGTATAGATCGTAGAAATACTGTACATAGAAGGAGAGGAAGAGGATTCTCAGTTCATTCCTATAATAGAAGAGTCGTTAAGTCTTACTCAGGCTGGTCTTGTGTCAATTCCATGACCCCATGTGCATCACCTATATCTGAGATAACATTTGAGGACTTATCGAAAGAACTTATAGTTAGCAGAGGAAGACAAAATAACAATAGCCAGAGTAGTAGAAGAAATACGTCAATTCAAATTCATCCAGCATCACCAGGGAGAAGTATTATGAAAAACACCATGGAAAGGTTAGACAACACATTGAGAATGCTTGAGTTCCAGGGAGTTGGGTCGAAGAACCCAAAAAAACATCTATTTGTATGTGAGATAATTTGGGTTGTGAAGAATGTCCAAGATGAGGCCACAAAGATTGCACAGTTGGAAACAACATTTAGAGGCCATACATTAGTATGGTACATGAAACTGCAAATTACTACACTAGCAGGTCAAGCAAGGAAACTGGAAGAAATTAGACAAGCGTTATTGAAAGAGTTCAAGAAACTGAAGTATGAATCGCAGTACATCACATAATTGAGAGAAATTAAACAAGTGCAGAATGAGTCAGTTTGGGATGATGATCAAATATTTAAGAATTTGATGGGTAGATTGACATTCTATATTCATGATGAACAACACAGAGAATAGTTTATTGCAGGACTATTGCCACACATTTGTTGCTCGTTGATACAAAAAAAGGTTGTGTCACATCCTGAAGCTTTGGAGATTGAAATGAAGCTGTAAGCATCTCCTGTAGGGGATGGAAGGGGGATGGTTCAAGTCCATACACAGTTAAATTCTCTGACAATTCAATTAGTTGAACCGATGAAAGGAAAGGAGAAGCGAGAACAAGTTTGGTGTGTCAAGTGTAGCACTGAAGGCCACCATAAGGACGAATTCCCAGCCTTTGCAGAATATTTGGTGATCAGAGCACCAAACCCATTACCGAGAGGAGGTTACTATGAAATATGAAATAAATGGGGACATCATCAACATGATTGTCCATTGCTGCAAAAATAACAGAGTACGCCAAGGAATTTATTTTGTAACTTTTGCAAGTCAATAAGGCATGAAGAGAAGGATTGTTGTGAATTTGATTTGATGAAAGAGCGCACTTCAGATATGTATATAATTCAGGAGGAAAATTCCTTGAGAGAAGGAGGTGGTCCAAAGTATAATAATTAGAGAGGCTTTAATCTGGGAGGTCAAGGAGGATTTGGAAGAGGTCTAGGAAGAGGAAGTTTTGGTAGGGGAGGTAAAGGCCCAATAATCTGCTACAATTGTAATCAATCGGTACACTTAGCTTGTGACTGCCCAAATTCTTGTACAACCTGCACGTATTGTAGAACATTGGATCATGCGACAAAAGATTGCCCTTAATTACTTGCGAAGTGGTAGGCAAGAGAGAATAATAACCATAACCTAAATCAGAGCATAAAGAATATATCAATAGAGATATGTGATGAAGGACCCAAAATAGTAGTTGTCATGCACAGAGGAGCTAATACAGGAGCTGACATGAAAAATGAAAGGAGGAAGAGTGAGCAATGGGTGAGGAAATCAACAGGACCTATGTTGATATTTGACGCACATCAAGAAAAAGAGACATATCAATAGACACAAAAGGAGATATTAAGACCGGATTGGATAGCATCAACATCATCTACAACCCCTGTGGTTGGCATGCCTTTGATCTATGATCATACTACCCCGGAAAGGCCCCTTGAAAAGGTAAGTCCTTTGAAAGAATTTATGAGAAGTTGTTTAGCATTGATGAAGGATGAAACTGCATTGAATGAATTGCGCAAAATGATTGATCATTGCGTGCAATAAAGGGAACTTCCTACTGCATAGAGGGTAGTGAATCAAGTGTTGTGTAAAAAGAGGATGAGCAACGAGTTCAAATTAAGTGCACAAATTGGAGATTACGACATGGAACAGGTCATTGTTATGATGTAAACGTTTTGTCAAAGAAAACATGGGAGATGATGGGGAAGCTGAAGTTTATTTGGTCTCCCATCCAGTTAAGATTGGTGAACCAACATAAAATAGTACCAATTGGTCATTTGTTAAGGGTACCTGTGAATATAGACAAAGTGTGCAATATAGCAGATTTCAAAGTCATTGATATTGTGAATAATAGTCATCCATACCCAATGTTAATGGGGCTTGAATGGGCCTTTGACAATTAGAAAATTATTAATCTGAATAAAAGGGAAATGATCTTTGAAGTAGGGGACTTGAAGGTTATTACACCATTGGATCGGACAGAAGGAAAGAGGTATATTGAACTAGCTAAAGGGAACAAAATTGATAACCTATATAATATGGCGACGTGAATGGATGACTACATTAATCTGACCATAGATGGTGCCCTAAGTTGGAGAATCATTAGCTCATGTGCGTCATATTCAGAGGAAGGACTGGAACATTGGCAACAAAGGATGCACGAAGTATCCACCATACGGTGTGCCCTCATTACTCGATCGTTTCGTTGGATTGGAACAAAGTATGTGACCCACCCAAGTATGATGGGTTGACTGATATAAGTTCTTTTGTAAAGATGTTTGAGTTGCAGATACCTGAACAACAAATATTGTTGGCATTATATGTGGTCTTGAAAGCCACTCCAACCAGATGGTGGGATTCACATAAAGAAGGAATAGAAGACTAACAAGAGTGTAGAAGATTGATGCAAGTTAAATTTGGTACCGAGTTTGAGTATACTGTGAAAAAATACATAGGAGTAAGTGACCCGACAGATCATATTGCACAATGCATAAACATATGGAGTTCGATACCGAAGAAGGAATAGACACATAGGTTTATACATACATTGGAAATGATCCCTAAGAACTGATACTTGGAACTACAAATGCACAAAGAAACAACGAACCGGGATGAACTAACTCAAAGGTTTAATGTAACATTTACTTTTGAAGATGAATCCTCGATTGATCCAGGTGGATCTCTGTGGCCATCCACCTTTTCCATTGAATCAAAATTTCAAGCCTATGGTTTTGATAAACCATGATATTCACCCTTTTGATGGGGAATGGAATGTAATGCCATCTTCATTTGTTAATTACAAACATCATGTAATGATTTCCTAGTGGTATTATTTACATGCTTACAACATAGCGTTAATACATCAGATCCCATTAGAACTCTATAGTTAAGCATGCTCGGGCTAGAGTAGTACTGGGATGGGTGGCCATTTGGGAAGTCCTAGTGTTTTACATGCCTATGACATTTTATAAACTTAGACTAATTTATCCCACATGCATCATGGGAATTGTTCTCCTCTCACTATCTCATATATAATTGAGGTGAAGGAGGCCCATTAAGCATGCAATGGAGTGTGATGTAAAGCTTGTTGTGAATGAAGCATAGCCAACATCTCTTTCTTTTCAGAGATAAGATACCCCATTCTGCCAGTTTGTGCTCTACGATGTTTTTCTCTCTTATTCATTAATAGAAGTTGGGTTTTATTATATTTCTGTGTTTCTTGCAATATCTCTATGTATTTCCTTGTTATATCTCTGCTATATTTATGTCTTCATGTAATTCTCAAAATAATATGGATCAGTGGTATCAGAGCATTTTGCTCCTTGTCATTTATCATAGCAGGTCCTCGACGAGGTCAGGTATAGAGATTTGGGTCTCAAGCTAATTTCGCTTGAGGAAAACCTCTCTCGCTAGTCCAAGAGAGATTCCATGGCATAAGAAAAGAGAGATGACAGAGCATGATATCCTTTCAAGACGTTGCTCGAGGAAGCCCTCATGCG
This sequence comes from Picea engelmannii, assembly GCA_009831015.1. Taxonomy (NCBI): domain Eukaryota; kingdom Viridiplantae; phylum Streptophyta; class Pinopsida; order Pinales; family Pinaceae; genus Picea; species Picea engelmannii. The sequence goes on along the minus strand of ML778650.1, from coordinate 541,419 downwards.
ACAGAGGAAAAAGATGATGGACAACTTCACTCAGATCCTTCAAAGACTACTGATGTCAGCAGCTGAGGCATCTTCAAAAACCAACCATTTCAGAGGTGTGTCACCCTTCAAGGTACAAGTGACCCGGATTTAGGAGCAGAATGAACTGATTAACAGGCTAAACACAATAAACACAGAGATATGAAGAATAACATAGAAATTGAAATAGGTTGAAACTGTAAAACAACAAAACTAAAACACTTGTTCGAATTGTGGTAGCTATCTCTGAGAAGAGATGTGGCTGCTACGTGCATCCGTTTGAGAAGAATGAATTAAAATGAGGCTGTAGAGGCCTTTTTTATTTTACTCATGAATGCCAAAATACTAGACATCCAAAAACCTAACCCTAGGAGGTGAAATGTCAAAAGTCATGTGGACCCCTATGGGTAAGTTGGTACCTCAACTTCTCAGGGTCATAAATTTTGCATACGACCTATGTTTTAGGCGCATGATAGCCCGTTGGAAAGGTCTTTCAGAGAAATACACATTCTACTATCAAACTCTAACTCTGTCTATAGTTTGACTACGACGAGCCAAAAAAACATTGTTTAGGATTCCAAAATGGCCCTCGAAGTACAACAAGATTTCCTGACATGAAAACATACAAAATAATCCAATTGGATTAGGTGAGAGGCCACCAATATCCACCTGGAAGATGTGTAGGGCTTCAGACAGCCCTAGAAGTGTATAACCCACAATTAAAAAGAAGTACAAAAGAACATGTTGAACTAAAAATGGACAAGAGGAGCCAGTTGGAATAGGTGGGTGGCCACCAATAGCCAACTAGATCAATCCCTCCCCCTTAGGAAGCAATGGTATCCATTGTGTTGAGTTCCCCCATAAGGTGAGGAAACTTCTGCTAGATTTGGCCCCAGGTGATCCACTTTCCTTGACAACCTGATAAAGTTGGATCCTCTACTGGAGAGTTCCCTTGACATGTGTGTCCACTATCTGATCAGTGGATGCTTGTTCCATTTAGTTAGGGTTGAGATTTGTGGGTGTCAGTTGTTCTGTGATCTCTGAGGTGTCCAATAATGGTGGAAAATATTGTGGAAGGAGGTCCACATTGAACATTGGGTGCAGGACAAGGAAGGGTGGAGTGTTGAGCTCAAAAGCATTGCTACCCACGGCCTTGGTGATAGTGTAAATCCCATAGCAAAGTGGGCAGAGCTTATGATGGCGCCCTGTGAGACGCACCTTCTGTAAATGTAACCAGACTTTGTTGCCAACATGAAACTAGTGTGGTACCCCTTGTTGATCATGGAACTGCTTGTACTTAGCATTGGATTTCTACAAAATATCCTGGACCTATTGGTGGATGTGTTGAATCTACTCAATGAATCTAGTGGCTTTTTCAATCGCAGATTGATCATGGGAAGAGTCTTCTTGTGTGGTGGCAAGAGGAAGTGCAACATCAATGGGTCCCAAGGGTTGGAATCCCAGCCCCACCTGAAATGGGCTATGGTTGGTGGATCTATGGAGAGCCATATTGTAACTGTGTTGAACATAGGGGAGACTCTTGTCCCATGTACGTGGAGGCTTAGAGTTGTACATGTGTAGGATGTGCATAATCATCTGATTAACGACCTCTATTTGGTCATCTCTTTGGGGGTGGAAAGAAATGGATTTGGTGAGCTTGGTTTCCAATAGTGACCAGAGACTCGACCAAAATGCATTGAGGAACCTGATGTCCCAGTCGGAGATGATGGTCTGTGGTATCCCAAAGTAGAACCACACTCGTTTGAAGAAGATCTTGGCAGTATCTGCCACTGTGATATTTTTCTTGTAGGCTATGAGGATGGCCATCTTGCAAAACCGATCAATGACCACAAATACAGAGTCATTTCCTTTCCTGGTGGATGGAAGGCCAGACATGTAATCCATTGAGATGGATTCCCAAGGCTTCTCGGGAGTAGGAAGAGGGGTGTATAAGCCTTGCTTATTGATGGTTAGCTTAGCAACGACACAGGCAGTGAAAGATCTAATATAACTGCTGATGTCCTGTCAAAGTTTTGGCCAATAAAAATGCTTCTGAAGAACGACCACAATTTTCTCCACACCAAAATGTACTGCCATCTGGATGTAGTCGGCTTCCCAATTCATCTTTGCACGCTCTCTTGTAGGATCACAGAGATGGACCAGGTGGCATAATATTCCATATTGAATGTGAAAACTAGTTACAGTTGTGCCTGTACCCAAGAGCTGATAGGTGGTGGCGAAGTCTGGATCTTGCTGATAAATTTGGGGCCACTCAGATGATTCATGCCCACATGAATGGAGAACGGTGGTGAGGGCAGCCAGAAGAGGTCGACTGAGGTAGTTAGTGACAAGATTTGAGATACTTTTCTTATAGTTTATGTTGAGATGGAAATGTTGTAGGTAGGTGGACCACTTATGATGGTGGTCGTTCTGCAATTTCCCCTATGTCTGTATGAACTATAGAGGATTGTGATCAATGTGTATGATTGTCTCCTTTCCCAGAATGTAATGTTTCCATTGATGATAGGATTGTACAATGGAATATATTTCCTTGTCATAGGTGGGGTATTTCTGGATAGTATCTGAGACTGTCTCACTATGGTATGCCACTGAATGACCGTACTGAGTGAGAACTGCACCCACAACATAATCAGCTACATCAATCTCAATATGGAATGGTTGTTGCAGATCGCGCAAGGAGAGTACTGGATATGAGCATAAGTGATGCTTCATATCATCAAATTCTCGTTGTTGTTCCTTCCCCCACATGAACTTGGACCTACCACCACCCTTGTTCACCTAGCTAAGGGCCCATGCAATATGGGAGAATCCCAACATGAACCATCGGTAGAAGTTGGCTAGTCCCAAGAAGTTCTGAAGCTCGGTCATTTTGGTCGGGGCTGGCCAGTCACAGATGGCTTGGATCTTAGCTGGATCAACATGTACCCCATTCTCATCAACAATGTATCCCAATTATTGGACCATGTTCATGCCAAAATAGAATTTTTCCAAGTTGGCATATAGCTTGTGCTACCGCAGAGTGCTCAAAACCTGTTGAGTATGCCGCATGTGTTCCTCCCACATTCTGTTGAAGATGAGGATGCCATCCAAATATACCACCAAAAAGGAGTTGGTGAAGGGTCTCGATACATCATCCATCAACCTCATGAAAGTTCCTAGTGTATTTGTTAAGCCAAAGGGCATGACTAGCCATTTGAAGGGACCTTATTTAGACTTGAAGGTTGTCTTCCATACATCAGTTGGTTCGATGGGAACCTGGTGGTACCCAGACTTTAGGTCAATATTGTTGAATAACTTTTCCCCCCTTGATTTGGTCAAGAAGGTCATCAATCCTGGGAATGGGGTACTAGTTCCTGACTGTGATTTTGTTTAAGGCTCTATAATCAATCCAGAGTCTCCAAGTCCCGTCCTTCTTCTGCACCAGTACAATCGATCTTCTGCAAGGGGAGTAGCTAAGTATTATGTGCCCCTTTTGGAGAAGCTCTTGGATCGGATGCATGATTTCTTCATTTTCCATCAGCGAGCAATGATAGACTAGTTCATTAGGTAGAGGTGTGTCGAGGGGAATATCAATTAGATGCTTGACTTGGTGGTGTGTCGATACCCATGTAGGTGAGGAGAATATGTATATGTATTCTTCCACAATCCCGTTCACTTGCTTCTACTACAAAGAGAGGCTATGTGTAGAGGCCACAGATGTGGCGACAACCTTCTACTTACTGTGATCATAAATAAAAAAGAAGACGAACTTCCCGGTCTATGAAATGACCTTATTGCATTGCTTATAAGATATTAAAGAAATAACAGTAGGTGATGCTACCTCTGGTATTCTGTACAATTGTCTATCTAAAGTAACAATAACACTGCGGGGTATAGACTCATACACATCATGATGCTTCCACAAATATGGTTGTCCTAAAAGAACATCACAAACTTCAAGGGGAGCAATATCACACAGTACCTCATCTTTGAAAGGCTTGATGTTGTAGGGAAGACAACATTGTTGGTTGACACAAAGATCTCTTCCTTGGCAAAGCCAACCGATGGTGTAGGGCTGCAGGTGTGGTGTCATTGGCAGGTCCAACCGCTTGATGACCTCTACCGAAATCAGGTTCTTCTGACTACCGCTATTGACAATGAAATGAAGCAGAGCCCCCTTTACCCACATCTGTGAGTGAAAGAGACATTCCCCTTCCTCTGCTTCTTCTGGTTCGCTTGGCTAGACTTTGGTGGTAGTGATAATGGCACTAGGTTCAACATCGATAATCCACTTTCCTCCTTTAGGATTTGATTCAGAATCAGAATCGACCTCTGACTTGGAAGCCTTCAGTTCAACCATGAGTGACTGCTTGGAGCAACATTCTTAGGTTTTGTGCCAAGGGATTTTATGGTACTCACACCATTTTCTCGTGTCCTTCTTCGTCTTTGAATTTCCCTTCTTGTGTTATGGCTTGGACTGGTTGTCCTGAGAGCGACCATATCGACTTGGTCCCTTGTTATGTGGGTTGGGGCAGCCTTTTCCCTGCTTCGGCTATGAGGGGTTTGCAGATCCAAACTCTCGCCTTTTATTCTTAAATTTTTGCTCGATCTTGACAATGCATCTATAAGCCATGCCCAATGAGGCAATATCCAGAAATTCCATTTTTGTTTGAATGTGTCTATGAAAATAGCCACGATATTTGAGCACCAGATGAAACTTAGAGTCTTTGAAACCCAATTTGGTGCGTAGGGTATGGAAAATATTGGTGAAATCTCGTATTGTCTGTTCCCTTTCTTGACGTAGGGTGGTCCATTTTGTGTATTGGTCCTTGTAGCTTCCAACAGGGTAGTATTGTTCTTTAATGACATCCTGGAAGGAATCCCATGTAGGGGCCACCACAAACATTTCAGATTATTCTACGACCCTTTTCTCAGAGTAAGTATCCCACCAGTCTTTAACATGGGGAACGACCTTGAGGAGTGCAAAAGTGATCTTTTCCCTATCGAAAAAATTGTGGACTGAAAAATACCCTTCAACCAAATTCAACCTTTTATCTACAATATCCGCATCTATCAGTCTTTCAAATAATGGAATATCAAAATTTACATGTACCTTGAAGGGAGTTGCATGGTTGCTTGATGAATATGCTTCTCCTGTGGGCAGTCGTCGAAGGATCTACGTGAAGTTGTCCATCATTTTATTCTTTTGTTGTGCGAGGGATTCCTTGAGCAACATTTTAATAGGATCTCCTACTCCATCATATTTATTTTCATCCCCCATGGGTTGTTGTCAGGCTCGACGTGATCGATCTTGCAATGGCTCAATTGGTTCGAGTCCCAACTTCTTGTACCCAGATATAGTTGGGGACATCCACGAAGAAAAATAAATGAAGAGTAGACCGCTCTGATACCACTGATCCAGATTTAGGAGCGGAACGAACTAATTAACAGACTGAATACAATAAACATAGAGATATGAAGAATAACACAGATATCCAGTGAACAATATGTTCTATTGAATAATGAAATAGACCAAAACTGTAAAACTGCAGAATTGAAACACTTTCTCGAATGGTGGTAGTTATCTCTGAGAAGAGATGTGGCTTCTACGCACATCCATTTGAGAATAATGAATTACAATGAGGCTCTAGAGGCATTTTTGATATTACTCATGAATACCAAAACCCTAGACATCCAAAAACCTAACCCTAGGAGGTGAAATATCAAAAGTCATGTGGGCCCCTATGGGTAAGTTGGTACCTCAACTTCCCGAGGTCGTAAATTTTGCATACGAACTTCGTTTGAGGTGTGTGATAGCCCGTTGGAAAGGTATTTCAGAGAGCTACACATTCTGTTGTAAAAATTTGATTATGTCTACAATTTGACTATGGAGAGACAAAAAATACATTGTTTAGGCCTCCAAAATGGCCCTGGAAGTACAACAAGATGTGTTGACATGCAAACATACAAAATAAGCCAGTTGTGTTATCACTGAAATTTCATCCGCACATGGCGACAAGAAATCCGCATCATCAAAACAGAAAAGAAGTCATTCATGGAACAAAATTGATTCCACAGCATAGCAAAAGGGTCAAAAAACTATACAAAATGACCAAAAATTTGAAGGGCGCTTTACAGAACCAGAATTTGCGTGCATATGCGCGTAACAACAACGTACAATGCGCGCCTCAGCGCACGATGCACGACTGTTGGGCGAAAAACCCGCGCACCTGCTAAACAACGCATTTATTGAAATTGGTCGGCCTCCCAACCAGTAATGGATTAGCTCCTAATTCGATTTGACACCAAATCCAAGCTCAATCCTCATGGTGGGCTGGTCAAAGACCTAATTGAGCTCTAAAGAGCCCCTTTTCACATTCTAAAGAGGTTGCATAATAACCCAATGCTTGGCTATAAAAATCCATGAATGACCACCATTTTCTCAAGGAATTCTTTGTATTGTTATGCTGTTGAGATTTCTAAGGACTCATTCTTTGGCAATAAACATCACAAGCTGCATTTCATAGAGCTATTCACCCCTCACTTGAGTGAATAAGCTTGGAGTTCTTTCACCCACATTTTCATCTTTTCATTGTAAGGAGAGCAAGCTTTGAGGGCCTCAAGAGCCTTCCATTGGATAAAGAAGGGACCCAAGTCCAATTTCTTCTTTGTGCCTTTGGATTTCATCAATAGATCAGCTTATACATTGGTGATATTGGTCCATTTGTCTCTATTTTTCATTTGTTTCATATGCTCATAGTTTTTAATTAGTTTTAGTTTAATTCCTGTTTATTGTTTTGTAGTTTCTCTTTCTAACCTTTCCTTTCACAGTTGTCATGCCTAGCAGAGCCCAACTGGGCATGTAAGCACTCTTAATTTGCTCACCTAGTGACGAATTGGGTGAAAACAGATTGGCGACCATACTGGGGAGAAGGTATCAATTCC
>ML778650.1:498892-525472 GCA_009831015.1 Picea engelmannii | reverse complement strand
GTCAACCTTCGATCATTTCGCGAAGGCAACCTTGTCCTCGCCTATGATATCGCTCACGATACCTTTGGCCACGGCAAATTCGAATCACTTTGGCATGGCCCTTACATCATCCAACATTGCCTCACCAAAGGCACATACATCCTAGCCTCCCCTGAAGGCCTCTCGCTCAAAGAACCCGTCAATGGGTTATACCTCAAGAAATTTTATGCTTAAACGTAGTCACACTACTTTAGGTTATTTTTCTTTTCTAGTGTTTTTAATCTTTTTTTCTCCCTCATCTAAACTATCCTTTGTGCTATTGACAGATGACTCCTCCACCATCTTACCACATTGGTTACACCGACGACGCTAGCCGTTGGACACAAAATCTCGCTTCGGCTGCTTGGGCTCTCTACACCCCTTCACATGAAATGCTACATTCCAACGGCATCTGTTTAGGACCAGCAACCAATAACCAAGCTGAATACACTGCTGTCATTGGCCTCCTGACTGACGCCCAGCGTCATCATATTCGTCACCTTAGCGTTTTCCTTGACTCTCAACTGGTCGTTCTCCAACTTAACAATGTGTACCGTGTACGCGATCTGTGCCTCTTTCGCAAATACCTGCAGGTTAGATTATTATCTCGACATTTTGATTCCATTACATTTACACATATTCCCAGAGAATTGAATCAAACAACAKATCACATAGCTAACATGGTGCTAGATTGGCATATATCACATCAAGCTACACATACATAAACACCATATATATCCTGTCACAACATATAGATAGAATCAAAATCATCATCATCAACACAAAACACACATGTACAACACATTTGGATCTCAAAAACATGTATACTCATATATATATATATATGTGGGCCTTTCAGGCCATCCAAATGTTTACATACAACAAAAATACATCATCCCTCCGGCCCGTGCCACATCTCGGTACAAAACTCGGCTCACCAGCCTATCAAAACAGTATACAAAATACATATACATCAGGGTGCCTCTAGCGCACCCTTCGCTGCTCTTCCCTCAGGAGGAGGTGGTGGCCCACCCCCACCGGCCCCAGGCGGTGGTGGTGGAACAGCTGCAGGACCCCCCTGCCCAGGCGACAGGCGTCCACTAGTCATTGCAGCGAGCACTGCAGCTCGTCGCACTAGGCCCCGCCATGGTGGCGGTAGCCCTATACACTGTTCCAGGAACCCCTCGTCCTGGATACGGATCCACATGCCCTCAGGCACGTCCTGCAACACCGTCTCAAAACGATGGCGTATATCATCCACATCTACTCCGGCTTCCGCCGGAGGAGCATGTGATGGCCCAGCACCAGGGTCATCAAATCGACGCCTCCTCGCCGGTCTCTCGAGCTCTGCTGGTGCCCCCGCAGCCTCATCCCTTCGTCGCCTTCCTCCACGTGGAGGTCTCTCTAGCTCTCCATGAGTCGATGCTCTATACAACTCCACCTCGCGCCCGCGAGGTGCCAAATCTGCACATGCACAAAACAAACAACAACCGATCGTATCAGTGTCTATACATCATACATATGAACTGATATATCCAAAGCTAACATAAATCAAAACATACAAGTACTCCACGTACCTCGGTGATCAAAAACCTCCCCAGGAGGCAATACCATGTCCGGGTCCCCCCGGAAGTCCACCCCAGCATAGGGGAACTGGAGTATAACCTGCGGCATCTGCCGCCATATCTGCGCGGCCTGTGCAGTAAAGTAGTGCCCGCCTTCACCACCACCATGGCGAACCAAAATCTGAGACCATCGCCTCAGGCACGGCTCTCGTACCCCTGGTGCCTCTAGTAGCACCCTCGGGCGCAGCATCGGCACCCTCTCCAAGAAATAGGCTACCAGGATGGATCCAAATGCGAACTCCCCAGCGCCTCTAGACCGACAATGGTCCAGCTGCGCGATCATCTGCGCATGGAGGGTCAACCCCCAGGCAAACCGCTCATGGCCCACCACCACCCTCTCCATCAAAATCAGCTCACCACCACTGATCCGGTGGGTCGCTCGAGACCCATACACCTGAACTATCATCGCTGCTATGCAACGATGCAGCAGGGCATCTATCCCACTGATACTCACTGTCGTCCCAGACATGTAGTGCTCACCTAAGCAATATCGCTCGGCGACGGTCCGCAGATGAGTGTCTCTCAACAACACAGGATTTGCCGGCAACGATGTTCCCCGGAAGGGGAGCCCCATCAAGAAGTAGACATCTTCCACCGCAGTGAAGGGGATCTACTCTCCTCACACGAGGAATTAGTGCTAATATGGGCTCCACATCTTGATCAGAAACTGGAGCAAATACTACTGTGCCTGTATCAACGGGCACTCAAAGAACTTTAGCAACCCACTGGTTGCTAAAGCTGCTCGAACTGCAGGCTGTGCATTGGCCACAACATCTTGTAGTTGTGACCAGTCTCTCTCACGCCACCGCACATCCATGATCACTGCTCGCCACCTGCACACAACCCAGAGTCCTATATTAGCTTAGGCAATCATCCAATACATCAAATAAGCTAATTTTTCACCCTGAAACCTTGCCTCAAAGGCGCGGTTTTACCACCCACAGGCGGGCACACATGCGCACCTATTCACTATACAGGTGTGCATCTGTGTGCGCCTATTTTTCCCACAGGCGCGCTCATGAGCGTGCCTGTTCACAATACAGGCGCGCGCTAGGGCGCGCCTATCATACCCACGGGCGCGCCTGTCATACCCCACAGGCGCGCACTCATGCACGCCTGTCTACCCCACAGGCGCGCCCCTAGGGCACGCCTTAAATTCCTACACACGCGCATTAATGCGCGCTTATTCAGTGTACAGACGCGCACGCATGCACGCCTTCCACTGAGTCGCCCGCGCATTGGGGCCCACACCCTATCAAAAAAAACCCCCGTACGACCCCCCGTACCTACCCTACCCAAAAATTGGAAACCTATAGCTATGCAGGATGATTAGAACACTAACCTTAAACTCGCACATCGTCGATCGGATACCTCGTGCTCTCGGAATCACTCAATCTCCTCTGAATCTGCTCGGAAACTCACTATAGCAGCAGGTACAAATGAGGTGACAATCTGGGCCCTACAACTATATATAGGCCTTTTTCCAAACTTCCACCCACCATTTCGGGAGCCCACGACGTCCATTTTTCAAACCGTCTCCAGCCACAGGATCAACATCCCGCCACCTGCATCATGGCTGTCCCTGGGCCACTTTTCATCCTGAGCCCCCGGGGCGCCTTTTTTTTCATATCATGGCCAGGTACGCACGCGCATTGTCACATTTATCTAATACATGTTCATATTTGTTATTATCTTCAGATATTGTTCACTTTGGGTATTCGGTTGTTCTGTGTGCAGGTACTTGGTCCTCATCTCTTCACATCATTCCTTCAGGTATATACTCAGCACTGGCATGTAGTCTCTCCCGCTGTATTGCATTTACATTCCCAGTCACACCCCCTGATTTTGGCCTTTAGGATACCCATTTCCGGCTCTGCAGTACTCACACCTCCATTTGCATTTTTGGTACTGGTACCCGGTAGTTTTCTTACCCACATGAGTTGTCTCATTCATAGCACCTCTTTGCACTTTTGACACTCATGGTGTTCTTCATTACCCTTTACGGATGGGAGTCCCGGTAGTCTTTCATCATGTTGCGAATTAACCACATACTTCTTCTCCTCATTTTGCTAGCTTCCCATATGGACTCCTAGCACATCGCTTTATGGTTATGTTCTTTTTTTACCTGCACCTCCGCAGGATCATGAACCCACCATTTCATCCACCATCAGTTTGCCCATCTACGAACCTATCTTCATTTCACCTACCTCATACAGAAACTCGCCAATGGGGCCCCCACCCTTCATCAGTTTTCCCATAAATTTATGCCCTCCCTGGGGCACTCATTTCACACCGGGGCACCCGTTTCTGTATTTTGTACATCTTTCCCACATTTATTCATTATTTATTGTACAAACGTCTTTTATTTCCAGTCTTTGATTTTGTCGTCACTGTTGGCGACCTACTTTCCTTTTGGCCACAGGCAACCCATGTCACCCTTGGTTGGAGCATTACTTCTCATTTACCCCCGCCGGCGTCGTCTATATCTTCAGAGTACTACCTAGATCCCTTACCTTTACCCTCTGCATTTGTTCACCTTGTCCCGCCTCCGGCACAACTTATCATCGGTCTTGGCGTCCCCCTGACACTCGACCTTGTCACACGGTTGCAGCCACTGTTTGTCTCATACATTCTCCAACCAAGGGAAGTCTTGAGTCTTCCCACTTCTTGACTTCGTCCATGTACCTCTTTCACTTCCTCACCACAGTAGATTCTGTGAAGCCCTTTGCTTCTGGGAGTCGTGTCCTCCTTTTTTCGACATTAGCACACTTTTCCAAAAGGGCGACAATATCTTGATTCTCATTTTCCATTCAATGAGAGATCTCGGATGGCACAGGGGGAAACACCATTGCTCCCTGATGTCGTCGACCCCCATAACCTTCGACGCCAACACTTTCTCATGTTGCGGTGGGTCTTACTTTGCGACTATTACAGTTTTTTTACCAGTTGCCGAAGACCTCTGAACTTGGTAGGGCCACCATTGCCCACATCACCGTCGCTGTTTATTTCCGCGACCATTACCTATAGTTCAGAGTATGTTCCTTTGCAGAATTGTCTTCTGCCTTTATCATTCCGCCCCCGAGGGTGCTGCAGTTGTCTACATCAACACTTCAGAAATTTCTTCTTCAGAGTTACATCACATGAGCATGGGGCATGCCTGCCTCGTTTGAACACATTTTCACATTGTTAGGCACCTTGTAGAAGGTCGGGTTCTACAGGTTCGTTTCTTCTCCAAAGGATTGATCTACACGGTCCCACGCTTGCTCTCCCTTACAACACCATTCTCAGTAAAAGAAACATTGATGGATTTCGGCTATACGTTTTTCTCCTAACCTCATCCATCAGGGGGCATCTGTTATCACTGAAATTTCGTCCGCACATGGCGAAAAGAACTCCGCATCATCAAAACAGAAAAGAAGTCATTCATGGAACAAAATTGATTCCACAACATAGCAAAAGGGTCAAAAAACTATACAAAATGACCAAAAATTTGAAGGGCACTTTACAGAACCAGAATTTGCGCGCATATGCACGTAACAACAACGTACAATGCACGCCTCAGCGCACGATGCGCGGCTGTTGGACGGAAAACCCGCGCGCCTGCTAAACGACGCATTTATTGAAATTGGTCGGCCTCCCAACCACTAATGGATCAGCTCCCAAGTCGATTTGACACCAAATCCGACCTCAATCCTCATGGTGGGCTGGTCAAAGACCTAATTGAGCCCTAAAGAGCCCCTTTTCACATTCTAAAGAGGTTGCATAATAATCCAATGCTTGGATATAAAAATCCATGAATGACCACCATTTTCTCAAGGAATTCTTTGTATTGTTATGCTGCTGAGATTGCTAAGGACTCATTCTTTGGCAATAAACATCACAAGCTGCATTTCATAGAGCTATTCACCCCTCACTTGAGTGAATAAGATTGGATTTCTTTCACCCACATTTTCATTTTTTCATTATAAGGAGAGCAAGCTTTGAGGGCCTCAAGAGCCTTCCATTGGAGAAAGAAGGGACCCAAGTCCCCTTTCTTCTTTGTGCCTTTGGATTTCATCAATAGATCAACTTATACATTGGTGATATTGGCCATTCATTGAGGTAGGAAACGTGGTGACAGATCAACATTTCACTAATTCGTAAATCGAGAAGTTGGAGGTAGGAGTTGTGAAAACTTGCGAAAAGAAAAATCATGACGTGCTCGAAGGGTTTGGCCCCAGTTCATAGTGAGGGGTTATATGGATGGAGGATAAGGGAGGAGATAGCATGCGCTAGGCCCTTGTCAGAATTTTAGAACTCGAGAGTTCGAAGGACAGAGAGTCGGGTTGACTCACATTCGATTACTCGACATGCGAAATCGTGAAACACCTTTTTGAGGATAGGCATGTGGTCACAAGGCGTGGTCACATGGAAGAAGGATTGTGCCTAGCACTGGTTCACGAAGGTGGAATTTTACAAAGACTCGTGGATATTTCTTAGAGATTTCAGTAGGAAATTGTGGAGCTACTTCAACTTAGATATTTTCTTGAGAAGATCCTAGACCGGGAGGTCGCGCAGCCCTTGGGGAGAAGGGAGGTTTGCACCAAGTGGTATCAGAGCCTGAAAAATATTTGAAGTTGAACTCAGTGTGTTAGGAACAGTTGAAGTGATGTCGCCGAGGATATGCACAAGACCACCTATAGCAAACCGTATTGTAGGAAGAGAAGTGAGAGAACTTCGCGCAAGGTTGGAAGCGATGGAAGCAATGCAAAGAAGAACACTTGTCGTTGAAAATGTGAGTGATGCAGAAAGTGAAGAAATAGAAGTTGAAGAAGTTACAGGGGAATATGCGGTCGAAGAATGCTTATTGAAAGCTGTTGTGAAGTTGGGAGCTAGAGAAAAGATGGACGCCCCAATGTATGAAGGTAACTTGGATGCTGAAGAGTTATTGGAATGGATAAGGTCCATGGATAATTATTTCGACTATGAAGATGTCGAGGTAGGAAGGAAGGTGAGACATGTTGTCACGATATTTAAAGGACATGCAACACTATGGTGGGATGAACTGCAGGAAGAAATAAGAAGCAAAGGAAAACATAAGATAAATAATTGGGATAGGATGGTAGCCAAATTGAAGGCTAAATTCATACCTAGGGATTACCAGATAGAGTTGTTCATAAAATTGCAGAACCCGAGACAGAGGGGTATGACAGTAAAAGAGTACATAGAAGAATTCTATAGATTGAATATTAGGACTGGACAGAGAGAGAAGGATGATGAAAAATTTTCCGGGTATATAAATGGTTTGAGGTATGAAATTCAGGATGAAATCAACAAGATGACTCTGAGGACAGTGGAAGATGCTTATCAGATAACACTGAAGGCAGAAGAAAAATTGGCCAGAAACCAAAATCAATGGAATAGAAGTAGAGGCTTAAATAGAGGTAAGGGACTTGTCTATGATAAGGCACCGAAAGCTAAGGATGAGAATGAGAAATCATATGGTCGTTTTGAAAGAGGAGGAAGTTCCCAAAGAATATCGTTTGGTGGGAGAAACTATTTTCCTCGAGGAAGAGGAAGAAGTAGAGGAGGTGGAGTTAAATGTTATGCCTGTGGAAAGACATGACACATTTCTTGGGAATGCCCCAAGAGGAAGAGATAAGGAGGAGGAGAAGCACACATTTCTGAAGCCCAGAAGAATGTGCAAGCAGAGGCAGCAGAAGGAGGATAAAATCTTATGATGAGAAAAGTTATTTTAAAGTCATAGAAAGAAATAGAAGACCCAATTCAGTGAACGAGGTTATTCAAGACTACTTGTAAAACAAAGGACAAGGTTTGCAAAATGATTATAGACAGTGGCAGTACTGATAATTTAGTATCAACAAAGATGGTGGAGAAGCTGAAGTTGGAGACCAATGTACACCCAAATCCATACAAAGTATTGTGGTTGTAGAAAGGACATCAAGTAATGGTAAGTCAACAATGCAAAGTTAAATTTAAAATAGGAGGCTATAAAGATGAGATTCTGTGTGATGTAATTCCCATGGATGTTTGTCATATTTTGTTGGGGAGATCGTGGCAATTTGATAGGAATTTTATTCATGATGGGAGGAAAAATACTTATACTCTGGAAAAGAATGGTAGAACCCACATGCTACTGCCAATAGAAGAGAAGAAAGAAAAGGAAGAAGCCAACACAAGAATACTTCTCATGAGTGGGAAGGAACTCTTGAAGGAGGTCAAGAAAGATCAGGAAATGCAATTTGTTGTAGTAAGGAAACCAAGATTTATCCTTACCAATACTTATGTGGATGATTTACCTGAAGAAATCCAAGAATTGTTAGAGAATTTTGTTGACATAGTAGTGGATGAGTTGCCTCACTCATTACCACCCATTAGGAGTATTATTCACCACATTGACCTGATTCCAAGAGCCAGTTTACCAAATAAAGAAGCGTATAGGTTGACACCTCAAGAGAATGAAGAAGTTAAGAAGCAAGTTCAGGAGATGTTGGATAAAGGTTTAGTCAGGGAAAGTCTAAGCCCATGTGCAATGCCAACTGTATTAAGTCCAAAGAAGGATGGGGGATGGAAAATGTGTACAGATTCTAGAGCCATCAACAAGATTACCATCAGGTATAGATTTCCTTTACCCAGGATGGATGACTTGATGGATTGTTTGAGTGGAGCAAGCTATTTTTCAAAAATAGAATTGAAGAGTGGATATCATCAGATAATAATGAGAGAGGGAGATGAATGGAAGACAACATTCAAGACAAATGAAGGTTTGTATGAATGGATAGTCATGCCATTTGGATTGAAAAATGCTCCAATAACATTTATGAGGTTGATGAATGAAGTATTGAAGGACTTCATAGGTAAATTTTTCATTGTATATCTGGATGATATATTAGTTTTCAGAAAAACAAAGGAAGAACAGTTAAAGCACTTGACATTAGTGATGAGGATATTGCAACAAGAAAAGTTGTTAATAGACTTGAAGAAAAATTATTTTATGAAGATAGAAATCATATATTTGGGTTTTGTGATCTCTTCAAATGAATTGAAGATGGATCCAGAGAAGGTGAGAGAAATCAAAGAATGGTCGTCACCCAGGAGCATATTTGAGGTGAGAATTTTTCATGGGTTAGCAAGTTTTTATAGAAATTTTATCAAGAATTTTAGTGGTATATGTGCATCCATGATGGATACTGTTAAGAAGAAACACAAGTCTTTTAATTGGACAGAGGAGGCTGAGAAAATATTTGGAGTGTTGAAAAAAAAGATAACAGAACAACCAGTTCTGGTTTTACCAAATTTTGGAAAGACATTTCAGGTGAGGTGTGATGCAAGTGGAATAGCCATTGGAGCAGTTTTTAGTTAAGATAATATTCCAGTTGCTTATTTCAGTGAGAAGTTGAATGACGCTAAGGAGAAATATTCTACATATGACAAGGAGTTTTATGCAGTGATTCAAGCTTTGAAGAAGTGGAGACATTATTTAATTCCAAAAGAGTTTGTCTTGCATAGTGATAATCAAGCTTTGAAATTTATTACTAGGAAAGAGAAGTTGAATCAGGGACATGCTAAGTGGGTAGAATTTATGCAGAATTTTACTTTTGTCATTAAACATATTTTTGGAAGTGCTAACAAAGTTGCAGATGCTTTGAACAGGAGAAGTTTGGTTGTATAGGAATTCCAAGTGAAGACCTTAGGGTTTGAGCACCTTAAGGAAATGTATCAGGAAGATCCAGATTTTAAGGAGGCTTATGAAGCATATGAAAATCCTTCCTTAAAATCCTTTGTTGAGGGATAACAACTCATGGTCAGAATATTTGATCCAGGATGGATTGTTGTTTAAAGGAAGACAATTGTGCATACCAAGATGTTCAATGAGAGATAATTTTTTGAAATAAAAACATAGTGGAGGTCTAGCCGAACATTTTGGTCATGACAAAACATTTGCACAACTGAGTAGTTTGTAATATTGGCCAGGTATGAGGGAAGATGTGAATAAATTTGTAGATCGATGTAATATTTTTCAACATGCAAAATGGAAGAGACAAAATACTGGTTTGTATCATCCATTGCCTATTCCATAAAGGCCTTGGGATGCAATTAGTATGGATTTTGTATTGGGATTACCTAGAACCCAAAAGGGAAGTGATTCCATATTTGTTGTGGTCGATATATTTTCCAAGATGGCACATTTCATACCATGACAGAAAACAAATGATGATACACACATAGCCAATTTGTTTTTTAGAGAAGTTGTGAGATTACATGGATTGCCTAGAAGCATAGTTTCAGATAGGGACACTAAGTTTGTGGGACACTTTTGGAGGACTCTATGGAAGAAACTGGGAACTAATTTATCTTTTAGTTCAGCATATCACCCTTAGACAGAAGGACAAACTGAATTGGTGAACAAGAGTCTAGGAAATTTGTTAAGGAGTTTAGTCATTGAACAAGGTCGCCAGTGGGATCAGATTCTGGCACAGTCAGAATTTGCATTTAACAATTCAGTTAATAGAAGCACTGGAACAACCCATTCAATATAGTATATGGAAGACAGCCGAGAGGGGTTACATAATTGAGAGAATTGAAACAAGATGAATTGAGGAGAGCAA
Source organism: Picea engelmannii (assembly GCA_009831015.1). Lineage (NCBI taxonomy): Eukaryota > Viridiplantae > Streptophyta > Pinopsida > Pinales > Pinaceae > Picea > Picea engelmannii. The sequence continues at coordinate 515,220 of ML778650.1, read as the reverse complement.
GAGAAGAATATTTTACTATAGAAATGCAAAGACTTCATGATCAAGTTAAGAGGTAGATACATGATAGTAATCAAAAGTATAAGGACAAGGTTGATCAGAAAAGAAGGGAAGTTCAATTTGAAGTGGGAGATGAAGTTTTAGCTCATTTGAGAAAGGAAAGGTTTCCAATAAGATCATATAATAAGTTGAAGATGAAGAAGATAGGACCATGCAAGATCCTTAGAAAAATTGCAGCAAATGCTTATGAGATTGAGTTGTTGAGCAATGTTGGGATATCACCGATATTCAATGTTGCAGACCTGTATCCTTATAGCAGAGATGACATGGGAGAATTGGATGATCAGGAAGAGATTCAATGGGAAGAACAGATGCCCACAGTAGAAAAACCTCAAATGGAGAAAATATTAGAACAAAGAGTTGGAAGGAAAACTAGAAGAAAAATGCATCATGAATATTTGATAAAGTGGAAGGATCACCCTGTGGAAGATTCAAGTTGGGTAACTAAACCTGATATTTTGAAGCATGGAAAAATAGTGCGAGAGCTCATGGAGAGGAGTCCATGAACATTTTTTCCAGAGGAGTATGATGCAGGAGCATCGTTATCACATCAAAAGGAAGCGGAGGCAAAAGTGAAGTCGACACCTCAACGCATTGAAGGAGACAAAAACAACCTTAAACAACTTGGTAGCGGTGTAGAGTTTCCAATTTTGTGTTAATTTAATTAGAGTATGTAAAGTCGGGCCACCGTTTGAAAATGACTGAATGATTGTAAATCGTTACACGAATGTAAAATATTACAGGTGTAGGATACTTTCCCTGATTAGTCATTAGGTTGCATTTAATTCAATAGGTAACTGCTAGAGTGAATGTGATAGGATTTAGTTAGGAGGAATCAGAGCGAAGATGCTTTGGGTCCTTAGACAAGTTTTCATTGAGGTTTTCTATGTTTGTAGGAGATAGCAACTGTAATTATGGTTTTTTCTTTCAAATTAATAGAGCAGAGAAAATTGACCAAAATTGTACAGTGTTGATACTCTTTGACTGTTGATATGTATTATGTGAATGTATGATGTTCATAGTGAATGAATGAATAATTGAATAAGTTCAATTGGTTCTCTTCTGTAATTTATGCAAGGAGTGCATGCAGGGCACAAGGAATGTGTGTGAAGAAGTATTTTTTGACTCAAATATCAGAAGAGATAGCGGGGGAATTTCCGTATGTAGAGTGTGCATATTGAGTGCAAGGAGTGCATGTAGAAGAAAACTTGTGTTAAAGTTTGAAAGCTCGAGAAGTTGAGTGCAGAGTATGCCAGGAGGGCATCAGAAAGTCTTTTGAAAAAGACGCAGAGTGCAAGTGTGCGCTAGGAAGAGGTTTAAATTTCATTTTCCAGAAGCTCAGGAGGAGTAGTGGTTTTAAGTCTTGAGAGAAAATGCTTATAAAAGTTTCTAAGTTGTTAAGAGTTGAAGTGTTCAAAGGTGAAGCACAGAAATTGAAAGTTCAAAGAAGGAATAAGTACGAAGGATTGAGCAGGAGAAATTCTTCAGAAAATAATTTTGAAGACTGGATAAGATCTAGGGTCAAGGTTTTTCAAGGAGGAGCCGAAATATTTTAAATCGTTAGATCTGGGAAAAGTCGCGCATTGGTTAGCCACGAGGATATTTCGAAATTTTGCAAACCAGAAGATTTGCAAAGAGCAGAGTGAAATTCACGATATCCAAAATTGTGAAATGATCGTGGTCGTTCGTTGAGGTAGGACATGTGGTGACAGATCATCGTTTCGTTGATTCGTAAATCAAGAAGTTGGAGGTAGGAGTTATGAAAACTCGCGAAAAGAGAAATCATGATGCGCTTGAAGGGTTTGGCCCCAGGTCATAGTGAGGGGTTATATGGATGGAGGATAAGGGAGGAGCTAGCACACACTAGGCCCTTGTTGGGATTTTGGAAATCGGGAGTTCGAAGGATGGAGAGTCGGGTTGAATCACATACGATTACCCGACACGTGGAATCACGAAACACCTTTTTGAGGATAGGTGTGTGGTCACAAGACGTGGTCCTGTGGAAGAAGGTTTGCGCCTAGCACTAGTTCACGTGGGAGAAATTTTACAAAGACCCGTGGATTTTTCTTAGAGATTTCAGTAGAAAATCGTGGAGCTGCTTCATCTCAGAGATTTTCTTGAGAAGATCCTAGACTGGGAGGTTGCACAACCCTTGGGGAGAAGGGGGGTTTGCACCATATACCTTGTCAGAAAATATGATGACGAGTACATGAGATGGACAACTCTGCGTAAGGAAAGAGATCTTATGGTTTCGGAGTACACTAACATCTTTCATACCGTGTGCTCAAATATGGGTATCAAAGACTCCGAGTGACACCTTATTTTGAAGTATCGCAGTGGTCTTCACAGGTACATCCAAACATAGATGTAATTCTTGGACATCTCCTCATTAGGAGCTTCTTATCGATTTGTAGTCAAAATTGAGTAGAAATTCAAGTAGCAGAGTAAGCGGGAGTTCGGGTTTGAAAATATGCCACAACAGAATCACGGAAAAAGAAACCCTAACTCACAGAATGAAGGATAGAGAAAGGAAGGCCAAGCTCAAGAGAGCCAGTACAATACACAGGAAAATAAGGTTAATGTGAAGTCTAAGAAAGACATTGAAAAGTGGTGTGAGTTCCACAATAGCCCCTGACACAACACCGATGAATGTCGCTCGAAGCAGTCATTGGTGGTCGAGCTCAAAGAAAAATAATCAAAACATGACTTGGAATATGATTCAAAGTACAATAAAAGGAAACAAATCATCGATGCATAACCTACTGCGACTATCGCAACCACAACAATACAAGTAGAAGAACCGTAGGAGCTTGAGGAGGGGGAGCGCCTCTTCCACTCGTAGATGTGGGTAAATGGGACCCCACTACATTTCATTGTTGACAGTGGGAGTCAGAAGAACTTGATCTCAGTCGAGGTTTTCAAGATATTGAAGTTTCAAACGATGTCATACACCATCAGATGGTTGAGCTGAGGACAAGACATTTGTGTCATCCAACAATGTTGATTGTCCTATGGCATCAAGTATTTCAAGGATGAGGTAGTGTGTGATGTTTCTCCACTTGACGTCTACGATGTTCTTTTAGGAAAACAATATATGTGGAAACTTCATGCTATCTATAAGTCTCAGCCTCGCAGTGTCATTGTTAATTTCATAGGTCAAATCTAAAGGTTACCAGAGGTATCTCCAACTACTGCCAATTTATTGATCTCAGAAAAACAATGCCACAAAGTAATCTCTCAGACCACAAAGTTTTCCCTCTTCACGACCCAGTCAGATGGTGAACAAAATATCACTGCAACCACTACAGCCTCGTCCCAAGACTTTTCTATGAAATAGAAGCAGGTCAACAAGATTGTAGAGGAGCACAAAGAGAATGAGATTATCCCATATGTTCAACATAGCTCTATTGGCCATGACCCTTTTTAGGTGTGCTTGGGGTTCCAATCATTAGAACCCATTGATATAGCTCTTCTTGCTACATATTCACCAACAAAGTCCTCCCACACTCAAACCAAGGCAGATCATGCACCCATATCTGTTAAACAGATCTAACACCTCCAACAGGTTCATGACATCCTTCCACAAGAAAAGTACAAGCATGACATCTACTTCAACAAGGAAATCGACTCACCAAACTTCATATTCAATAGAAGTTTCCCCGTATCCCTAGGGAACTTGACACAATGGGGACCATTGCTTCCTAAGGGGGGAGGAATGATCCAGGTGGATCTCGGTGGCCACCCACCTTTTCCATTGAATCAACATTTCAAACCTATGTTTTTGATAAACCATGATATTCACCCTTTTGATGGGGAATGGAATGTAATGCCATATTCATTTGTTAATTACAAACATCATGTAACGATTTCCTAGTGGTCTTATGTACATGCTTACAACATAGCGTTAATGCATCAAATCCCACTAAAAATTTGCAGTTAAGCACACTCAAGCTAGAGTAGTACTGGGATGGGTGACCGCCTGGGAAGTCCTAGTGTTTTACATGCCTATGGAATTTTATAAACTTAGACGAACTTATCCCACATGCATTATGGGAATTGTTTTCCTCTCACTCTCTCATATATAATTGAGGTGAAGGAGGCCCTTTAAGCTTGCAATGGAGTGTGATTTAAAGCTTGTTGCGAATGAAGTGTAGCCAACATCTCTTTATTTTCAGAGATAAGCTACCCCATTCTGCCAGTTTGTGTTCTACGATGTTTCTCTCTTACTCATTAATAGAAGTTGGGTTTCACTATATTTATGTGTTTCTTGCAATATCTCTATGTATTTTTCTTGTTATATATTTGTTATATTTATGTCTTCATGTCGTTCTCAAAATAATCCGGATCACTGATATTAGACGCAACTTTGCGGACCATTAGAAACAAGATTTTTTCAGAAGAAGGTCCAATGGATGTGGTACCTATGTGTGGTGTGCATATAACTTCTATGATAGTTCATGAACTACGAGAATGCTATAATGTATATCAAGAATATAGAGATGAGGAGGATCCAAGAAATATACAAATACTTGGAATTGAGGGGAAACGCATAGTGGAAGGTCCGGGCTTAAATTTATTACATATGAAAACCACTAAGGATGTCTAAGGTAAATATTGGGACAAAAGAGAATCCAAAGTTTGTGCAGATAGGAGATTACTGGAATGATGAAACTATGAAAAAAATTGCAAACTTATTGCACGAGTGTCATGTTCTATTTCGAACCACGTTTGTAGAAATGAAAGGGATAGTTGGTGAACTAGGATAAATGAAGATCCCTTTGAACCATATGCTAATCCAATAAGACAGAGACCCTATAGATTGAATCCGAAGTATAAATAGAAATTAAAGGTAGAGATAAACAATATGTTAGAAGCATGAATTATTGAACCAGTGGTGGAATCAGAGTGGATAAGTCCATTGGTAGTACAATATAATAAAACAGGGGGAATCAAAGTTTGTGTAGACCTATGAAAACTAAATGATGCATGTCTACATGATCCATTTTCGACACCTTTTACAGATGAAGTATTGAATAATGTAGGGGGCACGAAGCCTATTGTTTCATAGATGGATTCTCAGGATATCACTGGATAAAGATTGCACAGGAAGATAGACATAAGACTACCTTTTCGATAGAGTGGGGAAGATACCAATACATAGTGATGCATTTTGGGCTGAAGAATGCACCTGCAATTTTCTTAAGGTTAATTGTCGCAACCTTTAAAGAATTTATTTGTAAGTTCCTTGAAGTTTATTTAGATGATTGGATTGTATTTAGTCTATTGAAGAATCACATAGAAGTACTAAGATTAATGTTGGATAGGAGTAGACAATGTTATATTTCATTGAACTTGAAGAAATGTGTTTTATGTGTGTCTTTTGGAATTTTGTTGGTCCATGTCGTATGTAATAAAGGATTATTAGTGGATCTTGCCAAGATTGCAGTGATTTTGGAATTACAACCACTTACATCAATAACATGGTTAAGAGAAACCCTGGGTCATATAGGACACTACAGGAAGTTCATTAAGGGATATGCACAGATTACAACACCAATGGAGAATTTGTTGAAGAAAGAAGATAAATTACATTGGAATGAGGACTGCTAGAAAGGTTTGGACACAGTAAAGCAGAAGTTAGCGACTATGCCAATTTTGATATTCCCAAATTGGAAGAAGGAATTTCATGTTCATGTGGATGCATCGTCCATATATTTGGGTGCAATATTATCCCAACTAGCAGAATGAGAGCTAGACCATCCAATTGCATTTGCAAGTAGGAATTTGTCAACAACAAAAAATAACTACACTACAACAAAATGGCATGGGTTGGAAATGGTGTATGCGCTGCAAAAGTTTAGACATTATTTGTTGGGTTCTCAAATTTTCAAGATGTATACAAACCACTCTGCACTAAGATACTTAATGAACAAGCTAGTGTTAGGGGGGAGAATTTGTAGATTTCTACTTTTGTTCCAAGAATATAACTTTCAAGTCATTGTTAAGCTAAGAAAATTGAATTCATGACCATATCACTTATCGCACATTCTATCAGGAAAGGATGCAAGGAACCTAGATGATATTTTACCAGATGTGGATTTATTCGTAGTTCGAATGGTGGATGAATACTTCACAGACATTGTGAAATTATTAAGTACAAGAATGTCTCCATCAAACATGACAATTTCACAAAAGAAACAGTTAGTGGTTAAGGCAGTGGACTATCAACTAATTGCAGGGAACTTATACAAGTTAGGTGCAGATAGGATATTAAGAAAATGTGTGATAGAGCATGAAAGGCCAATGATACTATCAGAAGCACACAAAGGTATTGCGGGAGGAAACTATGTAGGTAAAGCGACTGCGCAAAGATCTAGTAGCCCACACTTCACAAGGATGTTAAAGAATATTTCCAAGCATGTGATGTTTTTCAAAGGGTTGGAAAGCCATCCAGAAGGGATGAGATTCCCTTGCATCCACAAGTTACACTACAGGATTTTGAGAAATGGGCAACAAAATTCATTGGATCGATCAATCAATCAGCTAGGAGATCAGGAGTTAGGTATATAATCATTGTGATAGAGTATTTGACAAGATGGGAATAAGAAACACCAGTCACAGACTACAGTGTGGAAACTGTTGCGCAATTTCTATTTGAAAATGTCATTATAATATTTGGGTGCCCACACATTCTATTGAGTGATGAAGGAACTCATTTCCTGAATAAGATGATTGCAACATTGGCTAAGGAGTTTTAGATTCACCATCAGAGGAGAATGTCGTATCATTCTCAGACAAATGGGACAGCATAAGCCTTCAATAAGATTTTAGAGAATGGTTTGACCAATATCTGCAACATAGGAATGGATGATTGGGACTTAAGGATCCCTGCAGTATTATGGGCATATATGACTACAAGAAAAAAGTTGACAGGACAGATACCTTTTAGGTTGGTCGATGGGAAAGAAGTAGTAATGCCAATGGAGTTTATTGTGTCGAGCTTTCACATTGCAGTGATTACTGATCTTGCAGATTTTGATGCAATAGAGGAAAGACTGTCACAATTGTTACATCTCTGGGATGACCGATTTGTCACAGGATTCCATCAACAAGTTCAGAAGGCAAGATAAAAATCATGGCATGATAGACATACTAATTAGAAAATATTCCAAGTGGGAGACTTAGTATTGTTATATGACAACAAGTTTATGCAGCATCCAAGAAAGTTATGAATGCATTGGTTAGGTCCATACATCATTAAGTATGTGACAGAGGCAGGTGTTGCACAGTTGGAAACATTGAATGGAGAAGTCCTGGGAGGAATAGTGAATGAGAGTTGGCTGAAAATCTATAGGGATGACTGACCATCCGCACACTAGTATGACCTACGTGAAAACCTTTGTACTATAGTAGTGTATTATAGTAGGAAAAAGAAAAATAAAAAGAAATAAAATGTAGTAAAAAAAACAAAGGAAAAACATCAAAAAGTAAGTAAGTTCAATGAAGTCATTCAAAGCTTCCACACCAGAATATGAGAGTTCAAAGTGCGCACTACACCAAGGACACCACCTGAGGATAAGGAACAAAGAGAAAGAAAAACCATAACCTTAGTAGCAAGCATTAAGATTCTAGATGAGGAGTGTGTGAAGTTATGTGAAGAAAGCACACAGCTTTGGAAAAAGTTGACGGAGGATCTGACGATCAAGGTCATTGAGGAAAGATTAATGAATGAATAAGAGAAGGTGCAGAATACCATGGAGAATATAAACACACTGCAACCATCTAAGCGCATAGCGACCATCCTGGTGAACATGAAGTCATACAACAAGATAGAACAACTAAGGGAAGAGCAGAAGACTCTCGCACAATGATTGGTACCCCTGTAGGATGAAGCACTCACGATCATAGGGGCATTGGTAGTTGCACAAGGCACGGTGAAGAAAGAAACACTAGATAGTGAGGAGAAGCTCATGACCGTAACTATGTAGACAATAGAGGATATTTTGAAGAAAGAAGTCGAGGTAAAGGAGGAAGTCACTACAACAAGAGAAACCCTCTAAAAGTTCATGGAGGCATGGAAGGGAAAAACACAACAAGCTTAAGTATCTCGGGATGATTCACAGGTGAGTGTTGGGGGGCTATTGGAAAAGAAGTTTGAATAACTAAGTTTTGAAGAGTGTGAACAAAAGCAGAAAAGGGTGCAGTTTTTGGGGTCAAAACAGAAGTTAGAGTAGGCGCAAAAAGAAGGAAGGAAAGAAACAGTTCAACATAAAAGCAGGAAAGGAGAAGTTCAACACTAAAGCAAGAAACACAACATGTTGGTGAAAAAGAAGGAAAACAACTAGAACGTGTTAGGGTTTTAGCATAAACTATTAGGTTTCTGAACCCTAAATCTATGTATAAAGATGTAATGGGTTGGGGAAGAATAAGCTGCTAAAAAAAGAGAGATTGGGATGTTGAAAGTAAGAGTTTAGCATGCGCATGATTGAGAATCTATGCTTAGGGTTGTGGAGATATTTTGTAGAGAGAGAGGCGAGCACTATAGAGCGGCTAGGCTATATTGAGGATATAATATATTGTATCTATTGTAAGCGCAGTGCGCAGGCCCGAGGTGATTATTGCACGAAGATCAATATAGAAGCCAACCATTATGGACGTAGCCCAAGGATTGGGTGAACCATGTTAAATTTTATGTCTTAATGTGTCCTTTGATGTGGTTGTTCATGGATGTTCAGTTTATGCATGATTATTATAGATTTGTTTACTATATGATTGATGCACAATAATAATGAATGTTACAGTGGGTTATTTATGTTGCAATCTATGTTAGAAGGGTTCTGCTCAATAGAGCTTGTTAATTAATCAAAGGATATGAATAAATATATTTCAAATATGGTGTATAAGTATTAATGGATATGATGATATCCTCAAATCCCCTCGTCCATGCATAAAATTGGTTCCTGCAGCCCCAGTAGATACCTCGGGTGAAACTTCACTTGTATGCAGGTGATGCCGAAAGGGCTGGTATCTGAAGGGTTTTGTTGGTTGAATAAAATGAACCTAGGGTATTATAACCACGAGCCAATAGGTGAAGATGTTGAGAATTTTCTATGTTGTTGGAAAATATCTCAAATCAGTGACCTATTTATAAATAAGCTCCCAAATGAAGTGCATATGAATCTCAATGTGCTTGGTCCACTACTAGTGAACCAGATCTTGTGAGATTTGAATGGTACTCTGATTGTCACAAAAAATAATAAATGGTTGGTAGTACTTGATACTGAACTCTATGAGAATGTTTTAAATCTAGATGGTTTATGTGGTTGCATTGACAACTCGTTGATACTCTACTTTTGTGGTAGATAGAGAAATGGTTGGTTTCTTCTTGCTCAAGCACAAATCAAACTAGAACCAAGGGAGAAGAGGTAGCCTGGAGTATATTTTCTATATGTAGCATCCATTTCACACTTTGAATATATATACCCCACTAAATCAAGGTTGCACCATGTTTCATAATGAATCCCAAACTTGTATGTTCCATGAATGTAGTGAACAATTTGCTTGGCTACCTTCCAGTGCAACTCGTGGGGTTCTTGCATAAATCTGGAAACAATGCCAATAACATAAGAGATGTTGGGTCTAGTATGTGTGAGATAAATAAGAATCCCAACCATCTCTTTGTATATGGTTCTATCAACCAAGCATGATGATCACAAGTAACCTTGAGTCGACGTGCCACACCAGAAAGAAATTTAGTCACAATAGGCTTTCAATTAACCATTTGAAATCATGAATGCAAATGCATAGAATATTTGGACTGAGCCATGGTAATTTTGAAATCATATTGAATGATCTCAATCCCAAGAAAATAATGGCGTAGCCTTAGGTCACTCATCAAAAACTTGTTATGCAAGGCAATTTTTACAACAACAATGCATGTTGAGGAGCTAGCAGTGATCAAGAGATTATCTACATACAATACCATAAACATGAGAGAGTAATATTCAAATAGAATGTAGAAATTGGGATTGAAATGAAATTAGGAAAATCCATGAGAGAGAAGGAAGGAATCCATCTTGGCATACCAAGCCCAAGGGGCATATTTGATGCCATACATGGATTTTTTTAGCTTGCACACCATGAAAAGTCTTGTGCAAACCCCTGAGGTTTCTACATGTAAATATCTTCCTCAAGATATATATAAATAAGTGCACTCTTCACATCCATTTGATGAACTTCCTAGCGATGGACCACACCTATGACTAGAACAAACTATATTGAGTCCATCTTTACAACAATTGAAAATGTCTAATTGTAGTCAATGCTAGGTACCTATGAGAATGTTTTTACCACTAGCCAAGCCTTGTGCTTGTTCACTATACTATCCCCTACAAACTTTGTCCAATATACCCACTTACATTGAACAAGATTTCTTCTTTTAGGAAACAAAACCAGATCCCACATGTGGGTCCTCATTAGCGAGATGTACTCCTCTTGCATAACTATGTCCCAATCAAGAATTATAGAGGCCTCTTGAAAGGTTTACATATCTATGTCAGTGGAAACATAGAAATGGATCGGTAACAATGGTTATGTAGTAAAGAGTGCATGTGGAGCTCCTTGAAATTGAGAATGTGTCAGTCTGGTGCCCACTAGATCTCCAATCAAATCACTTGTTGCATGTAGCATCTAGCATGGCCAGTGTATGATAGGAAGTGTGCGAGAAGAATTTGTAACCTTTGGATTTGCAATAGAACCCTGGTCATCACTCCCACCATCTTAAGAAGAGGAAAATGAGTCTTCGTAATAAAAACAAATGTAGGTAGATCATCAACTTCATTATCAACAATCTCCACTATGAAAATTGGACTGGTTGTAGATTGAGAATCATCACGAGAGAAGCTCAAATATCTCTCTTCAAAACTAACACTCCTAGAAATAACTAAGTAATTGGTGATGGGGTTGAGAAGCCAGTATCCCTTAACTTCATTGAGATATCCTACAAAAACGCGAGACTACCTTTGTGGTTATAGTGCCTTGTGTTTTTTGTCAAGGATGCAAGTGCTCACAAGCCCAAGAGATAAACACTTTGAGGTGCTTTACTGTGAGCTTATAACTACTCCAAGATTTTAAAGGAGTGACTCCCTTCAAGGATTCACGGGGAAATCTATTTTGGATGTAACATGCACAATTAATGGCTCCGACCTAGAAAATTAGAGCAAGAAATTGAGGTTGTAGCATGGGATTTTCCATTTCCATCATATATTTGTTCTTCCAGTTAGCCACACCATTTTTCTAAGGAGTGTATGGGACAATACCCTACAAATCAATGCTTGAAAAAACACATAATTTTTCAAAGTTGTTGTCTCATTGTCTATATGTGAAATTTAATGGCCTTTCCAAACTGTTTCTCAGCAAGGAATTTGAAGTCTTGAAAGTGATCAAAGACCTCTAATTTTTGTTTCATAAAGCACACCCATGTATACCTTGAATAATCATCAATGAAGGTAAAGGAATATTTGGTTTTATTGATAGAAGGATGAGGAAATCGACCCATTATATCACTTTGAATCATCTCTAGAACTTTGGCAGCCCTCCATGCTTTTCCCTTGTCAAATTTATCCTCTTGATGCTCGCCAAGTATGCAGCCTTAACTAACACCTTCACAAAAATAGACATTCGACAACCTTGTAACCATTCTCTTCTTGTTGAGTTGCGAAAAATAGTGGTAATTGAGATGATCAAACTGTTGATGCCACAATCTACTCACCTCATCTAAATGAGTGAGAGGGATGGAAAAAGGAACCTTTGGAATGAAGTTCAAGAAGAGGTACAACCTTGACTCATGATCTGATTTACCAACAGTAACAGTTGCACCATTTTTCATCTCATTAATGACCATGGAATTGGGTGTAATCTCAACTTGTCTACCTAAACCAAAATGAGTGATCTAGTGGATGGATAGGAGATTGGTTGAAAATAAACATTTTGGAATGTCCTCTCATCTGCATAAATAGATCCTCTCCCATATACATCAACAATACTATTATCCCTCATTTAGATAGTTGGCATAGTACAATACTCCATAAATGCAAATTCACCTTTATATTAAGCCATGTGGTGTAAAGCAGTCGAGTCAAGTATCCATGAAGAAGGTTGAGATGCAACTGCTACACTTGCTTTTCCATTTTCCTTCCCATGACTTTGAAGACTATTTTACAGATGAATTTAGATGAACTTTGCTTGAGAAAATCAAGCACCTTGAACCTATTCTTCTTAAGAAGAAGAGCAAGATGACCAAGTTTCTTCTTCATGTACTTGTGTTCATATGCATGAGCTTATTTAAATAGGCACACTTACATCTCTCTCCTTCCTTATCCCGGTGGGGAAGGATTAAGGCTTCATTTCCTGCCTCTGCCTATGCTGCCTCTACGGGTGTTAATGGTTATTGAAAGGAAATGGGCTACTAGACGATCTATTGCTGGGGTTGGTGCAAGCGAGACCCAATCAACTTCAACTTGGATTTTGTCCATGACCCACATGCCCTTGTGATCAATAACCCCACTTCATTTAAATGAGAGGGGGGATGAACCAACAAGAAAAAAACCTTGGGAGGTGTGGGGTGAAAGTGGCTCAACGACTCATCAAATTGAGATTGACCTTTTCATTCTTAGTTTTTCAACCCTTTAAACAAGAGGTGTCAAAAGAATATGTTATTTATGCACCTTCTACACATTGTCCTTTTTATATTTGTTTCTCAGCTTCTACTTGTTTCTATTCAAGAATTTTGGGGACTCCTTAGTGCCTTGATTTGTAGCAAGGGAATGAACCTTTGACTACTTTAAAGAACCCATTTTGTAACATCCCTAACTCCCTGCTGGGTAATGCCACATCCAAATTTTCGACCTATGATACCAATTTACTTTACTAATAATCTATGCATATGCACAGAGTTATGCAGAATAATAACAACAAACAATAACCGGTGCATATATATATATATATATATATATATATATATATATATATATATATATATATATATATATATATATATATATATATATATATATATATATATATATATATATATATATATAATTTAAGCAACAAAAATAAATACATTACACTCATTAAACATCATGTAAATATATTTACAACAGACACAACAAAATAATACTTATTTAGAAGAATAAATATCTGTTGATGTAAAAACACCAACTGCATGCATATCTTCCATGTTCCTCCTAGCCATAGACCACACTGCTTATAACTCTCAATAATGGGTCACCCCCAAGTTGGGGGTAAAACTCCACTAGGGAAAAGCAATCCTAAGCCAGGCTAAGGTCTGTCAATATCCATAATGCTCAGACTCAGGTGCCAAGTCTAGCAAACACATACATGTCTAATAATCAACAACATTTCTCAGTCCAAGGTGCCCAACTACTAAAACTAGCCTACAATCCCTCATTCCCCACATGCATATCCCACCCCAAGAAGTGTGCCCCTTTTCTGCTCAACAGTCCTTCGGCTACCCCACTTCCGTTTCATAGCTTCATCAACAGGCCGTATAGGAAGTCTCAGATCCCTGTAGTTATTTTATAGTGGACCAAGGAACAATTCCCAACAATTTTTCACCCAGAGAAACTACTCACGGAACTGACAACCCGCCTCTTCCACAACGTACGGGCCTGACAACCCACTTCTTTGACAAAAAAAATACCATCTACATGTACAGTGATGGCAACAGTAGTGTACCGATGGTAGGGTATAATGATGGAATGATGAAGGAATCCCCCCTCATTTACACTATATCCACAAATTATATATGCTTGTGCCATATGTGACACTTGTAACGCCATATGTGACACTTGTAACATAAGGGACTAACTTTGTCCCCTTTATGTAATTTGTTCCCCTTATTTTTTGGAAACTTATGATAACATAACATGAGGTTATATGGATTTAGGACTTAAGAATAATATTATTTTATTCCTAGGCCTAAGTCCCTTGACTTATCCCCTTAACCGTAGACACTTAGCCCCCTTTCCATTTCTAGTGGAGTTTATCCCCACATACTCTTTTATTTGGTTGGTTTGCAACAATGATGTATTTTTATTAATATATGAATGTGATTACATTTTACAATAATAGGATCACTCACCTTTTAGTATCTATGCTCTTCAGCCTAATAATCATATAAGCACTCTCGCCTATAATATCCTGGCTCACCAACCTATAAAACATTTATACAATTACAATTGGGGATCAATCTGGGCTATTACATTGCCCTCCCCCTTATTTATGCTTTGTCCTTGGTGCATTATAAACAATGTACAATACTAAGTATTCAAAAATCTTCATGCCTTTGCTTTTGAAGCTTGTTATCCTTCTAGTGGTCTTCTTTTCAAGCACTAGATTCTTGTCTTCATACTTCAACTAGAATCCCTTTCGTCTATTCCATAGAGCTTCTTCAAGAAAGAATTCAACCCACTGTAGCATTCTTGAGCTACCTCTTCCTTTCCACACTCACCCTTCCAGGATCCATCACCCTTTCATTGTTGCACAATCCTTCAACAACCCATCTTGCCAAGGCTTTCACACACAAGGAGAGCACCAGCTCATTGCCAGACCCCCACTAAGGATCTGTATTTTTGGAAATCCTAGGAATTTAGTGTCCCAATAGTGTCCTTTCTTCCCAAGCATTCCAAATTCACTAACCATCATCTCATCTGTATCACACATATACAATCAACATGATATAATATCATAACAATTTCATTTAGAAATTTAAATTTATTTCATAAGGAAATTCAAATTTTCCCCATGTATGAGATTCCATCTCATAATTTCTTGGTTGTTTCAACAGTAAGATGCAATATTTGTTATGGATTTCATCAACACCATATTGGAGACCACTTTTCCCTACAATACTTCCATCTTGCATTCAACCAGACAGATCGTTAGTATTTCCTATGAAATATACTTTCATTGCAATAGCCACAAAAGTGCATAAAGTGATACAAAATTTGTATGCACTTAACAATTTAATCACTTCAATCCATTCATTATTCAAAATGAAATTTTCATTCCATGCATATGTATTTTCAGAAATTATGTTTTTCCTTATCTATCCATTATTACTCTGTTTCCTGGACAGATATTTCCTGTAGTCCATGTCCATGTGACTACTTTAGCTTGCAACTATCTTGTTGCACTATCTAACAACTCCTAAAATGATCTCAACTCCAAGAGTTACTAATAATTGTAGCAATTCAGTTGTTAACATAATAATTTCTATTAAATATCATATATGCATATATTCACCAAAACACATTCAACGAATGCACTCAAGCATAAACAACTCTATCATGCATGTGTAACTCTACCACTTACACACTTACATAATGTATCCATGCATATCTATTCAATGGACCTTGCATTGATTTCATAATGCAATTTATCTAAGTCATGTATCCGACCATGGTAAGTTGGAAGGTCTGGCCAATGCCTCGACACATCATCCATACACTTCACTTCTTCTTGCTTAATCATTTGGATGCCTTCCTTTTCGACCCAAGAACTATACCAAGAATAGAATTCTATGGTGTTCTAGTGTTAGCCAAAAGGTTGCAGTCCAAACCTTAGCTATAAGTAGAAAGTTTCCTTGGATACTTGTGTGGCACCAAAGCCTCTCCATATCCAACCATGACATGGCCTCATACATGACTAGCTTTATCGACATTCATTCCTATAATAGGGTCATACCTTTTTATTGCTTTGGTTATTAACTCATAACTGATATAACATGACATGCTATTATGTCATTTGTATGCATTCAAAACTAAATAACTTTTATAATTATCACAGGCCTTCAACCTTTACCACACCGAGTGGTTTATCATTTCCATTAATGCATTCAAATTATACATTAATGCCATTTTATTAAATAGCTCTAGCTAGGAGGATTCTTACCTAATTCCCTTCAACAATTATGCAACATAAATACACAAAATTCATACCTGCATCACTGCCATTAAATGAGTTTGATGCTACTTGACAAGCTGGTATTAGCAACAAATTTCTTCATATGGATGTCTTCCATATGCAACAACATCATCATAAACACTTGCAGACATGTAATAACTTTCTCTTTCCTAGCACAATAACCATCATTAGCAACAATTCTCATATTCATATATATAACAATAGATTACTTCTAGTCTTAACATGTTATATATATATATATATATATATATATATATATATAT
>ML778650.1:476378-496782 GCA_009831015.1 Picea engelmannii | reverse complement strand
CCAATGAAACCACAACGATCCATCTTCATCATGTATCAATGACAACTCATTGATCCATCTTCATCATATCAATGACAACTCATTGATCCATCTTCATCTATGCATTCTCATCAAGGAAAATACATATTATATTACATCAATCAATCAATCCTTCGACATCAATCAATCAAACCATTGGCATCAATGACAACATAATCCAACATAACACAGGAAATTGGAATTCAAATGCTTTTATGGGCATGCTAAGATGCATTCATACTGCATATGAATGTGTATTAATGAATGCAAATTTTTTTATATATACAAATTTGCATTCATTAATACACATTCATATGCAGTAAGAATGCATCTTAGCATGCCCATAAAAGCATTTGAATTCCAATTTCCTATGTTATGTATGGTTGTCCAACCAACAACCATAACATAATTGTTGCTACAAAATTTCCATCAACCTCTTTCTTCATGTACCGCTCTCCCTGTTGTTCCTAGTTATCCTCTAGTCTCACGGGATTCCTATGTCCTTTTGTTCTCTTACTGAGCACTTTTCCCATGCAAACCATTCTTGACAACTTTTTATATTTTCAGCCATATAATATGTTGATATTAAACTTCATCCTTAATTATCTCTCGGATCCATCTAACCAAATGCATGCATGAAGAAATTACATTTCTACCCATGCTCTCTTATTGACTTTAGATCTTCAATCGTCATTTAGTTTTCTGGACCAAACTGATTCAACCTTTCCTTGACTGAACACTTCAACACTTGTAGTTACTTGAACCATTCTTTTCTCTTTTCCTGGCCCATTTGGTTTCAACTGGACATGCATAGTCAATTTCTAGCATACCATAACAATGTACATATGTCTTATTTTCCAGCTTCATAGAATTAATCTGGAAGTAGTTAGTATTGCTTTTAATTGCCATCACAAATTCCAGTGATACTTTCAACTCCTGGAATGTCACCCATGGCTCTTTTCTACTTGAGATGGATTCTTTTCAAGTACCATCTCTTTTTCATTATATACCAAGCATAGAACTATTTTCTTCTTCATGATTCCTTATTAATTTCCCTTAAGGAATTTCATTTTCCTATTTATGTTCCTCTTGACTTGATATCTTCATGCTACTTGAGAAATAGCTTCAGCACTTTTGGAATGAATAAAAAATCCTCTTCTATTGTTTTCATCCCTCATGGAGTGTTTTCATGCACCCTTATTAGCTTGGCATCCACCTCAGGATTTCTTATTTCATTATCTTCAGATGTTCAAGGACTTGAATCCATCCTAAAATATTTCTTCCCTTTATGGAAAAACCATTCTTTGAAACTTGACCGCATTCTTTTGGATCCAATCTATACATAATGCATCACATATGCATCTTTTGGAACTTCTTTAGTATGCACACACCTTTATTACTTCACCCCTGAAGATATGTCATACAACCATGCTTCCATAACACTACTCTGATAAAAATCATGGAGGTGTTATCTCCAAAACTGTAGAACTAATCCTTGGAAATGTTACCTCTTATTTCCATGTATACACTCTGTCTTTCTTAATCATAAGAATGACATCTTGACATATAAATCCTTTTAGAACAACTATTCCCACAATGCACTACCTTATCCGTACATTGATACCCTTTATAGTGAATGGATCTTCACTACTTCATCTAGTAAATATTTCACTATTGTTCCTTGATTCCACTCTAATTAGCATCAGTGGATTTCTTGTAGTAATTTCCTTCACACTTCAATTTTGTCTCATTGCAAGCTTCTCAAGACTTCATGGTTGCACTAAAATTCATATCTCAACATTATTCATTCCTGTCTTTTGAGCTTCTTATGAGTCATGTTCAACATAACACTCTTTCCTTGAGTGTCTTTGCTCACCTTTAACTAAAATTCAATCCTTTTACTCATTGTCTAACCCACCTTTCATGAACATATTCTTTTCATCTCCATTTTTACCCACTATACATGCATTAGCATGAACTATAGATGGGGTCTCTTACTTAGCACCTACAATTGGTATGCATATTTGTCAGCTGGAATTTTCTTTTCCAGATCAGAGTTCCATTGGAACTCTCGCACATTGCACTTCAAGTCTAGATGTCTTCAGTTGGCAGCTTCCTCAATCAATCAATGATCCTGTTGGAGAATTGTATCTTCTTTGTTTCCTCCTATCTGTAGATATATTTGGAATTTTATCTGTTTCAATTGTAACCATCAATCTAAAAACAAGCACACAACAACATTTATTAGCTAAAACCACAATATACAATTCTAGTAACATATGCATGATTTTTCCCTTTATGGTCACCATAAATCTTCCTTATGAATTACTATGAATCATGTTGCTCATCTCACAATTTTGGGTGATTATATGGACTTCTCTTTCCAATACCTTTTCAATTACCACTTTCTTGCTCAATTATAAGTTTTGAGAATAAAGTTATAGTCATTTGATTATTACCCAAAAACTCCTTCAACCAGGTGCAATTTTCTTTTTAATTGTGTGTATGCATCCTTGCACCTTCTCCTTTGGAAATTTGATAGGTCCTCAACTTGGTTCCTTCATGACCATATGTTGGACATTCTGGCCAAGTTTCATCCTCATATAAGCTCTGGGATGCTAGATACAACATGCTGAAGTTTAAGGTCAAATTATCTTTTTAGCCTTGAATGCTACATGTGCCTTCTACCTCCTCTTGTGCATTTTTATGTGCCCATATTTCTGTTTTGAATCCATGGTTGTCTTATATGGCTCAACATATTTCCATAGACTGCTCCTATTCCTCAATCCCATTTCGGAGTAGGAGGTTATGGCCCTCAGAAGTTAATGGGTCTTAAATTTTACCGTCCATTATTTGGCCTATAACTCTCTCATACTAACCTTGTTTGGCGAATGGTTTACACTATTAGAAATCTCTCTCTGAGCTCTTTCATTTTAGATGAAAAAACTTATGTTCTAGAATTACATATAGTTTTGTATGGTTTGAACTACTCAAAAATGTCGTTTAGGCCTTCGAAAATGGCCTGCAAGTTGAACACCCGAAAATCATTGTAATTTTCCCATTACTGTCATTATTTCGAGAAAAAATGTATTAATCTGACTGAATGGGATGATGATGTGGCACTCGAGTCCACCTGGAATATATGAAAGGATGCCCTGTCAACTCCTCTCTCACCTGGCTTGACATCGTCAGCCCATCTTCCTCTCCCTTTTTTTCTTTACCTCTTCGGTGCACACCTTACTATATATATATATATATATATATATATATATATATATATATATATATATATATATATATATATATATATATATATATATGCCCATAAGCCTTGGCTTCCTACGCAAAGCATTTTTATTGGGTCGCGATGATGGGTGAGTCCCATCCTGATCCCATTCTCCATGCGCACACAAAGTTTCACATTGGATTGATCTGACGGTGGAGGATTGGAGCACAATCAACGATCACAATCACGATTGATGGTTCGCATTGTATTGTGCCCCCCCAATCCTTTTCGATCGTTAACACAGAGGGCGTTCAAATTAACCACGGTTAAGACCATGAAAACCACACATGAGACAGATCAGTAGCCGAAGAAACCTCAGATACAGTCAGGGGCACAACCCAAGGAGGAGACAAAACCTCGAAGAGAGGTGATAGGGGGAACCATAACAACCCTTTCTGGAGTACCTAGGTACAACACTCTGAGGCTCAAGGGCCTTGTATAGGGGCAACACATGACCGCTTTAGTTGATGGTGGGGCCACCCACAATTTCATAGATGCATCCATAGTAGCCAAGACGGGGTTACACACTGAGGAGTTTGAGGGATTCCACATGGCAGTGGCATATGGATACACGATGACATGTTTGGACATGATCCAAGACCTAGAGGTCAAACTAGGAAACTACACCCTGAGATATACTTTCTATGTAGTTGACCTATCAGATAATGATGCAATATTGGGTGTACAGTGGTTATATTCATTAGGGGAGATTGGGTTCAACTATCAGATGTTGACCATGAGCTTCATAGACACCAGTGGATCGAGAATGGTTTTGAGAGGCATGTCTAAAGGAGCACCACGAGGAATATCAACAAAAATTATGGAGTAGATATTCCATCATGGTGATGTAGCCTATGCAACAAAGTGTTTGATCACCATGCAGAAGGATTCAAAGGGCAGAGAGAATTACCATCCACAGATCAGAGAGTTTATGAGTCAGTATGAGCCAATGTTTGGGTCGATACCACCAGGGAGACCTCCATACAGAGGATTTGAGCATACAATAGAGTTGGAGGCAGGGGCTACACTGGTGATCACTGCGCCCTATAGGCACCCCAAGAGGTTCAAGGATGAGATTGAGAAATCAATCAAAGAGTTGCTTGCAATGGGGCACATCATGCCCAACATGAGTCATTTTACCTCTTCAGGCATTCTGGTACCGAAGAAGGATGACACATTGAGGATGTGCATTGATTACAGAGCTCTCAACAAGAAAAAGATCAAGAATAGGTACCCCATCCCGCGCATAGATGATTTTATGGATGAGTTACATGGGGAATTTTTCTTCACCAAGATTGATCTCCAATCAGGATATCATCAGATCAGCATCAAGGAGTGTGATATAGAGAAGACAGAATTCAAATGCCATTTCAGAAATTTTGAGTTCTTGGTCATACAATTTGGATTGACCAACGCACCTGCCACTTTCTAGTCTTGTATGAACCACATCTTTAGAGGGAAGTTGAGAAAATACCTTTTGGTATTCTTCGATGATATATTGATTTACAGCAGGACGTTGGATGGGCATTTGGCACATTTGGAGGAGGTCTTGGGAATTATGCAGGCATAGTCATTATATGCCAAGGACTCCAAATGTGAGTTTGACATGAGGGAACTATTGTACTTGGGGCATATCATTAGTGAGCAGGGAGTGCAGGTTCATCAGGAGAATATCAAGGTCATTTTGGATTGGCCAACACCCAAGAACCTCATTGAGCTGAAGGGATTCTTTGGGTTATGCAGTTACTACAGGCGATTCGTCAAAGGATTTTCACAGTTGGGAGCACTGCTCACAGATTTGACCAAGAAGGACACCTTTCATTGGATAGAGGAGTCACAAAAGACATTTGAGAAAATGAAGGAGGTTATGAGCACATGCCCTATTCTGGCCCTTTCGAATTTCTCACAGTCATTTTTCTTAGAGTGTGACGCATCAAGCGTGGGGATTGGAGCAGTTTTGATGCAGGGAGGCCATCCCATTGTGTTCGAGAGTAGGAATATCAATGATTAAGAGAGACTCAACTCTATTTATGACAAGGAAATGCTAGAGATCATGCATTCCTTAGCCAAATTCAGGCAGTATCTGGTAGGTAGCAGATTTTTAGTGAAGATTGATCACAACAGTCTCAAGTATTTCCTGGATTAGAAATACCTCAGTGAGAAACATCAAAAGTGGGTCTCAAATATCCAAGACTTTTAATTTGACATTGAGTATGCAAGGGAAAGAGCAACATTGTAGCAGATTCCTTGTCCAGGAGGCCACCAGGGTGTTCGATGATGAACATTTGCGCAGATTGGAAAGCACATTTGTTGGTGGAATACTCCAAAATGTTTTTTGCTTGTGAGGTGATGGATGGACAGGTGGTTGATGATAGATACTAGGTACTAGATGATGTCATTTTATACAAGGACTAGATCTACTTGGTTCCAAAATCTACCTTGAAGGGGAAGATTCAGAAGGTGTGTCATGATTCACCTGCAACTAAGCATCAGGTGTACTTCAAAACTTACAGGAAGATCAAGGAGAGATTCCCATGGAAGGGTCTCAAGGATGGTGTATTGAAACAAATCTAGGAGTGCACGACTTGTCAGCGGAACAATTCTGAGCAGACACACCCTGCGGGGTTACTTCAACCTCTACTCGTTCCAGAGCATAAATGGGAGAGCATTTCTATGGACTTCATTACAGGTAGTCCTCAAATGTAGGGCAGGGACTGTATATTTGTGGTGGTCAACAAGCTGACCAAATTTGTACATTTATTTTCCATACCCACAG
The DNA here is from genome assembly GCA_009831015.1 of Picea engelmannii. NCBI lineage: Eukaryota > Viridiplantae > Streptophyta > Pinopsida > Pinales > Pinaceae > Picea > Picea engelmannii. The sequence goes on along the minus strand of ML778650.1, from coordinate 490,702 downwards.
ACTACAAAGCCATATAGGTAGCAAAGCTATTTTTCAAAGAGGTATTTTGGATGCATGGCTTACCCAGGCAGATAGTTAGTGATAGAGATGGGTGCTTCATTAGCGTGTTTTGGCAGGAGATTTTTCGGTTGGCAGGAACATAGCTAGCCACGAGTACCATCTACCACCCATAGACAGATGGATAGACAGATATTGTCAGTAAATGGGTGGAGGGCTATCTAAGAAACTATGTTGGAGGGCAGCAACACACATGGGTGAGATGGTTGCACATGGGTGAGTATTGTTACAACACAACTTACCATATGTCTATCAAGATGTCACCATTTAGAGCATTGCATGGATACAATGCACCCTCTTTTTTGGAGATTGTGTTTGGGGATAATAGGGTCCCGGGGGCCAAAGATTGAGCAGAGGAAAGCCAGAGGATCTTGTGGGCACTGAAGGAAAACTTGCAGGAAGTTCAAAACCAACAAAATATCTATACAGAAAGACAAAGGATAGAGCATAGTTTCAGGGTAGGGGACTTGGTTTTTCTATGGTTACAACCATAGAGAGGGTCCTCCTTGAAGAGGAATGGAGTAGAGAAGCTGAAACCAAAATTTTATAATCCATACAGAGTCATCAGGAGGGTAGGAGAGGTGGCATATGAGCTAGAGCTATCGGAGGGTAGCAAGATTCATAACATCTTTCATGTTTCTTTCCTTAAAAGGGTAGTGGGACAATAGGTCAGCATTTCAGAGGAGTTGCCACCCTTGGATGAGGAGGGTTAGTTGGAGCTAATGCCAGAGGAGGTGCTCGAGTAGAGAGAGCGCAGGTTGAGGAGCAGGATCATCAGGGAGTGCTTGGTTAGATGGAGGGGACTTCCAGTGGAGGATGCCACATGGGAGGGACAACATATTTTGCAGCACCTAGGATTGATGTTGCTTGAGGAAAAGCAATCTCAGGAAGGGAGGAATGTGATGTCCCATTCCCAAGAGTAGGATAGGAACGAGTGACTTAGTAGTCTATTTGTTCTCGTAGACCAATGTCGGGAACAAACATGGAACAAGAGGAGAAATAAGGGCGATTTGGTGGCTAAACGATGAACTAAGCCAAAAAGCATGAGAAAAGTCACTTAAGCTAAGTCAACGAAGAAATAGAATGAAAAGGTGTTAAGAGGGAGCTTAATTAATTAATTACTCACCTTAGGAGGAAAAGCACCTAGCTTAAGTGATGTCAATGGAGAATTAGATCGGGAAGAGTATAAAGAGAGGAATTTGACCTAATTCCTCATTATGTTATGATTTGATGTTGAGATAGTTCCAGAGGAGGAGGAAATTGACCCCCTTGTTGTTTTGTGGATTTCTAGAGGAAACCACCACCATTAATCAGTTTCGGTGTTGAGAGACACATCCTAGCCTATTGGAGATACCATATAGGTGTTTCACCATGTTATTTACGAGATCTAGTTTACAATGATTGCACAACTTAGCCAATGAGGGCACAAGGGTTAGAGAGAGGGTTTTGTGTGGTCGCACGAGACAAAGGATTATCTTGAAAATTCCTTCTGACCTAATTGAGAGCTAGCCAGGGCGCATATTTTGGTCCACCAGTCATCAATTTCCGACGGTGGAATATCTTAGAGCACAGTAAACATTCATATAGTGTGCAACTCTTGAGGAAGTACATTTGGGGTACCAGGGGGTATTCTAGATTAGATCCGAGGAAACCCTTTCAACCCATTATAGAGGAGACCTAGATGATTTTTTCGAGACATATATCGTCAGATTCTGCTGGTGGGATCAATAGGGCACACTCCCACAACCTAGGAGGTGTAAACACCCCCAAGGGGTGACATCCGAAGCTTTAGAGGTCAGATCTTTAGTTCAATAGTTACCAGGATCAGCCTAGAGGCTAGGGAGCTCTTTTTGGGATAGTTTCTAGTCCATTCTGATGAGTATAGCCATCAGGGAGAGTTTTCCAGTCTGTAGCAGTTGTCGTGAGATTTATGAACTCCATTTTGTCGATATATCCGTGCATGCACATATCAACCTTCATCTTCTTATCACATGTATTTCCTATTAGTTTCTTTGTATTCTAGTGACGATCCATGAGATCTAACTGATGACTAGTTTATCTGTTCCATCACATTATTGTATTTCTTACTTTTTCCTCATAATACATATTAGTGAGATACATTGTCCTTTCTTTTGCATGCATCATATATACTACTAAAATACTAATTAAATGAAACACACATGCAAAAACAACCAAGCATGTTAAAACATTAACTCAAACGCATCTAGAAACCCCCTGAGTATCAGACTTGAGTGATAAGACATTATTTCAGCAATAGATATCCAAATCAGTTGGATTAGGGATATTTCAGAGTCCTAGAGAGTGAATAAGTTTGTTGTTTCAACAAGTATAATGTTTCCTGCAAACATAGATTGATAGAGCCCCTTGCAATTTTGATTGTTGTTTATGTAAAGGCTAAGACCATATGAACACATTTCTTGAGATTAAGGAATTGATTGAGAAAGAATTTATATGGTTTTCCCATTAGGCATTGCACTGGAAGAGATCTGTTGCTAGATATCCATTTGGGTAAATGGATTTCATGACCATAAGGACTATGTGGGCCCCATATTTGTGGAAGAGGTTATTGTCTTGGAAAGAATAGGTGACAATTATTTATTAAAGAGATGTGGAATAGGACTGTAGGGTGCAGGCTACTACAATATACAAAAGGTGCAGTTGAAGCTCAATGAAAGGGAATAGTCAGAATGTTGACTACTGAAGCACATGGCTAGTAATGAAACCATGACAATGAGGGGGAAACTCTCAACTTACCTCTTTACTCCAATTCCTATTAGTTTTAAAAGGACTGTGATATGCTACTGGTTTAGAGCATGAAAAAGATAGGATATACATATAAATATATGCACTAGTATGCATGTGAATGGTAAAGTTCTAGGTGCATATAGATATGTTTCCAATGCCTATGACAATGATGAAATTGACTTAGTAAGAAGTCTACTATCATAAATTGATACAACAAATATTTTTTATCAATGATGATCAAGTAACCAGGAAAGGTTGAAAACATGGAAAGTAGAGTTAGGATGTTGTATATAGCCTTGTGAGGATGAGGCTATGGATTGTAAGGTATTGATCTAGAGTTGGGGAAGGAGTGCATGAGCCTCCCCAAGACACCAATTGATTAGGTTGCATCCCATGTTGAATGATAGCCATATAGGTATGGTTTAGTGGGCTCAAGTGATGAAATGGAATCTAGGTAAGGATTCCCTTACTAAAATCTTGATGGTTGAAAATGATTGAGGCATGAATGGTTAAGGATGTAGAATTTAGTACTTTCTATGCATTAGGCAATGCCATGATTACCTAGTTGATTCTTGACCTATGGAATTTTTTTATAGAAAGTGTGCAAGAGTGCTATCTTGTTGATTGTTGCCACTTGAAAAAGGGAAGCATATTTATGAATGTGATAATGAGGCTTGTCAGGGGAATGACTATAATCCCTCCTCATAAAGAAAGTTATTAAATTAAAATAAATATGCATGAATAACATGAAAATGTGCAAGTAGTGCTCCTCCATGTTGGTACCTAAGGGTGTATATGTTAAAGGGGTTTGACTGCATTATTTGAATGCATGGTATGAATGCATGCATGGACAAATTGATTGTGAAGAAAAATAATAAGTGCTATAAGGGTTTGATGGTTTTGTTTGGATACTATTTTGAGGGAGTTGTATAGCATTCCTCAGAAAGAGCTAGTGTGAAACGTTGAAGGAGAAAGTGAGCAAGAAAGAATTATTGTTATGACAGAAGGTAGTACATGTATAATTATTCCTTTGAAATTTGTATGTGAATGATTGTGAACAATCAGAAAATAGATTGAGTTTAAGTGAACAAATGTGCAAGAAAGTGTGCTAACTACACACACACACACACACAATGTTGATGCATATGGTTGAGTGTATGAAAGAAAATTGTGAATGTAAGCTGATAGAGAATATGCACACGTTGAATGTGTGATTTGGTGCAAAATGGAAATGGATGTTTACGTTTTCATCTGAAATATTGAATGAATTTATGAAATGATGAGAGTTGTTACTAACTCTTGCAAACAAGATCATTTTAGGTGATGTTGGATATTGCAACAAGGAAGTTGCATGTTGAAGTGGTCCTATGTGGATGGATTGTGTAAAGACTCTGTCAAGAGAACAAAGTCTTGCAAACAAATGTCTGTTGAAAACTTAGGTAGTGGGTTGTAAAGGCCTATTTGCATGAGAATCTTGGATTACATTTTAAAAGATAATGTATGTGTGGAAGACATGCAAATGAAATGTTAATCATTTTGAACTCTATATGGTTAATGTGCAAGGGTGCACTTCATGGAAATTGAATTTAGGAGATAACCTTGATGTGTTAGTGTGTTGTTGCATTCGGCAAAGGATGACTCTCTGAGTGAGGAAATGTCAAAATAAACATGACTGAGATAGCCCAAGAAAATGGAGCAGCCAGGTCTAGAAAAGGGACATAATGTAGGAATAATATGGAGAAAGGCGACACCTTTCTTTACTCTAAAACTCTAATTATTTTAACACAATTATATGTTATTAAAGAAGCCAATACAACTTGTATAGAAAAACAAATCCATGCATGTGTTTGAATGATCGTGATGGTTAATTCCATGATCACAAATGGAAGGAAAAATCATGGAAATAACTCAGCGACGCTAAGAATTCTGGACTATGCATAGGAGTTGGAAAAGGGAGAATTCCTTGACTCCTCTCTTGTTGATTATAGTATTTCTCTAGAATGAGAAAACTATTATGTGCGAATGTTTCAGTCATAAGAATGTTGATCACTATATAGAAGTAAAAGTAGATGAAATATTTTTATACTACACTCATAAACACATTGAGGAATAATGTGGTAGAGTGTAGATATATATGCTAGGGTGTATCTCATCATGCTTGATGATTCTAAAAGTGCTATGACATTTACATTGTGACTGGCATGACAACTGATGTAATTGTGATTATGATTGTTGTGTGTATGAAAGATTGGAGTTGTTGAGGAGACAATTGCCAATGGTGGATAACCTTATATAGAGGCAAAGATAAGAGGTTGTTGATTGGAGGATTTATAAAGGGGCCCTATGAGTTCCCTGAAGTACCAAATGATGAGGTAACACCAAAAAGGTTGTTGGAAACCAAGTATGTAGAAAATTTTCATGCAAATATAGCATGTGACCTGAAAGGAATTGGGTAAGAATTCAGGTATGGTTTATATATTTGTGATATATTTATTATTATGATTGATTCCCTATGTGAAGGTGGTAGCCAATAAGGTGTATTGGATGGAAAATTTTCCGAGTAAGCAACAACAATGCACAAGATTGCAGGTATTTAGATGGATCCAAGAACAACTACATAAGAGATCAAGGAACTAAAAAAAATATGCACTGAAGTGCATAATTAATTGAATTGATATGTGATGATTATAGTAAAGTTAGAAATGTGTAGGCATGAGTAAGCACGTTGATGATGAATACTTAATGCACATAAAAGTGCAATGGTTCATATGGACATGTTTGGATATACATGTGAAATGATTACAGACTCTGAGTGAGTTTCCTGAAAAATATGTGTATGAAGTAATGTTGCTATGCTACCCAAATTTGATTTTTGATGGATCTTATATCCAGAAAATGTGCATAGCATGGTTGAAGAGGTTAATGAAGTTATTGTTGCACATGAAATCCATGCATATGAGGATAAGGAGGATGATAGGAATGTTGATCAAGAGGTTAGTGAAGGGAGTCTTCGAGATTCTACAAATACCATTTGATTAGGTAGCATCAAGTAAATCATAACAACCATTCAAATATGCATTATGGCTGCTTATGGTGCATAAATGTTGAAGGGAGTTGAGGAAATAATTCCCTCAGTCAAATCCAAATAATTGAATTGATGTGTAAAGGTAGAGGGCCTTAAAAGTATATACCTCATGAATGCATGAATGTAATTAAATGAATTTTTAATTTCATGTTATGATATGCTGATTTTGAGGTCATGATCATTTCCGGACAAGAGACATACCCCTGCTATGGCAAAGAATGCCATTAAAGTTAGTCATGGGGTGAGATGGTTGGTTAAATTTCCAACTCACCATGGTGGAATACCTAACATAGATGTGTGGTATTCTAGAGGAAATGTAAGGATGCATTTTGTAGATGTGGCCATGGGCATTGGCACACTGATTTAATTGCTTACATTGATTGATTACATTATGAAATGCTTGGTATGCTAAATAATGCTTATGTGGGGAATGGTAATTTCCTCCCCTTTCATATGATTTATAGATAGAAGTGATTCAATTGTTAGTATGTACAATTATGAAATCACTTTGTGATCTAATGTAGGCATGTAATGAAGGTGTAATTTGTATGATACACTAACAATTTGTTTGGTTGAATGAAGTTGAGTAAATTGTAGGAAGGATGGTCATGGACATGGAAACAATGTAACTCCATAAGGAATACCGATGCTTGTCGTTGAAAAATCCAAACTGTTATGAACAATAAGTCTCATAACTTGAAGGATCTAGTTCTTATATGGAGCAAATTTGAAGTGATGAGTGGAATTTGAAATTTGTGGGAAAAAAAATTTGAAAAAAAAAATTCTGATTGAAATTGTTATGAAAATATCTCACGGTTACGGTATGTATGTGATACAGGTGAGATGATAGATTTGTCCTCAAGAGACAGATGGTTTTTGTTGAGCTGGAAAGCATGAGAAAGAGGCCAATGTTGTGATACCAAAACCCTATGATGTGCCATGGTCACCTATGATATGGTTGTGTTTTTTTAGAAAAAGCATAAGGGACTCCTTGGTTGTAAGCCTTTGTGAGTCTTTGAGATCTCCCTGTGCGAGGAAGCCTTGGTAGGAAAGATGAATCACTCGAGGGACTGTGTAGTAGAGGAGGGGGTTCCTGAGATTCGAAGGTGAGTGACTGCAAATAAGAGGAGACTTGGATAATTCATGTTATGAGCTAACTAGAATCATGAGGGCAATGGGTACATCTAAAGGAAAACAATGAGTTGAACCCTAACCAGGGTAGCCATATGGATGTATATCCATGAATACAAATATAAGTATTATGATGAAATGTGTATTTCATCCCGAGTTACGAGAAAAAATAAAATGCTTATACATAAAATTTGGTTTTACCATGCATGTTGTAGGAATGTGCTAAAATGCCAGGAGTTTGGAAATGCACCAGATTGTGAAGAAAATACATTGTTGAAGCAGTTGAAGGATGGAGACATGGTAGGTGTTTTTGAGAGTAGAGAACATCGAGGACAATGTTCCTTTGAATGGGGAGGGGAATGTAACACCCCTTTTTTATTCCTTGATTAAATTGTAATTAATTATGATTAAGTGATGGTTTATCTCGACATGGAGATATTATTTCCATGCCATGACATATGAACAATGTAAATGAATTATTGTTTAATAAAGAAATCCAACAATTGACTAATGGGTGGAGCACATGTAATGGCCATGATACCACAATAGGATTGGTGAGGGGGCATAGAAGGAGTTCATCATACTAGAGAACCCAAGTCACCTTGCTAAAGTATTTTGGGAATAATAAATTGTTTCCCTTTTTTCATAATTTTAAAGGAAAACAATTAATGAGAGGGGGTTGGTAGTTGAACAAACAACCACCCAAAGTGAATACACTTATGGAGGGATGGCTAGACAACTAAATACTTTCAGCTAGAGTATAGAAGAGTACCACCTCGTTTTCCCTGATTGACCTGAATTCTTCTAACAAAAGAAAGAGAAGTATTGGTCAAGAACCTTCTTGGAGAAGGAAGGAAGGGATGCATGGAGGTGTGCTGGAGAAGACGGTTGGGGAGACTGGAGATGAAGGGGGATCAAAGGGCAGGAGAGAGTGGATGAATTTGTAGAGAATACACGAGGAAAGAAGATAGAGAGTAGAGAAAGAGTTTGTGTGGTTGACAAATAAATCGAACCCGACTTGAGTTGAGAGTGTCTTGAGCTTGATGTGTGCGGAGTAATGTAGAGGACTCCCTTGTGTTGTGATAAAATCCATCTAGAAAATCATATGAGAAACCTCATGGAGGCCCTGAGCATGATGGGTGTAGGGGGGGTGATTACTATTAGTGGAGTTTTTTTAAGGAGAGTGACCTTCACATTGTGAAAAGTTACTCTGAGAGACTGAAGATCCCCTAATGGTATCATGGCTTGGCATGGGGCTGGACAGTTGTAGAATGGACTAGTGTGACTGAGCCTATGGTTGGGTGGAAAAGTAGCCACCCTTAATCAATTGTCCTAGCTTGTAGTTTATGAACAAATAAATGTTTTCTTATGCTCTGTGTATTGAATATCTGAATGAATTGTGCTTGTTTTGCATTTCTGAGGTGTATGGATTTATGAACATGATGGATGAATGCAAGAGCATTTAAATTCTTGTGTAATGGCCAATTCCATGCTAGATAATTCCTATTAAATGCGTGTATAAGGAATCTACGGCCTATGGCCAATAATCTTATGAATTGGCATGAGTGTCTATGTGTAGGGAATTAATTGTTGAAGAATCCGAGAGGATTGTAGAGCTAGTGTAGGATGGACAAATCCTTGTATAAGATAAGTGTAGAGAAGATGAAATCCCTTCTAGGTGGGAATTATTTGAAAAATTTGGTACCCGGATGTGGAACTTTGATGAAGGCTAGATGGAGGATGGCATATACAGAACCTTGACACAATGGAACCTTACCCGTGAAGGGGAAGAAGGGACATGTATCGTTCCATCATTAATTCAGGATGATGAGAGGGGATCATAGAGGTCGAGCACTTATATGCTTGAGAGGATGAATGATCCTTTGATCAGGAAAATCTCGACCATCAGATCCATCAGGAAAATACTTTCAGTAGCATCCATTCAAAGAGTCCCATAACAATTTGGAAAACCCGAAGGGATGAGTCTGACCAAAGTAATCAACTTGCAACTTTAAGTCTGAAAAGGATTTGGACTGTGGGATTGATAATTCCTCAACTATTGGATCCTTGAGGAAGGTTCTTTCGGGAGGATCCATGTGGAAAGTCTTGAAGTGACATTGTGTTTCCAAAAGAGTTAGTTTGACTGAGCTAAAGGATGTGCATCCTTGAGCCCAAAAAGAGTGTGGGTTGTTAGATTGAGTTGATCCCAACAGTTAGGTTTGTCAGAGAACATGTGACCATGTTAAAGGTTGTGTAGGTTGGATATCCACATTGATTTGGGTTGTTGATTGACCCAATTTCCAACAATCTGATCCATCGGACAAGCATGTTGTCATGGAAAGATAATTCCATGCCAACAAAAGGTTACACGAGTGCCACATCAGTTGAGTTACAGGTGGAGACTTGTCATTAGGTACACGTCAGCAAAGGCAAGCGAATCTGAGATTGCCACATGAAAGGTGAATGTTGAAGAGGACAAGTGTCCTCCATTATGCATTCAGGATGAATAGGGTAGCCATATGATCCAGGTGGATATTGGTGGTCACCCACCTATTTCAATTGGCTCCTCTTGTCCGTTCTTGTTCAACACGTTCTTCTATACTTCTTTGTAATTGTGGGTTCTACACTTCTAGGGTTGTCTTAGGCCCCACACATCCTCTAGGTGGATACTGGTGGATTCTTGCCTAATCCAACTGACTTATTTTGTATGTTTTCATGTCAGCACATCTTGTTGTATTTCCAGGGCCGTTTTGGGGCCCTTCATGTTTTGTTTTTGGCTCACCATAGTCAAATTGTTGATAGAGTCACAATTTGACGGTAGAATGTGTATTTCTCTAAAAGACCTTTCCAACCAACTATCATGCACCTAAAACGAAGGTCATATGCAAAAGTTACGACCCTGGGAAGCTGAGGTACCAACTTACCCACAGGGGCCCACATGACTTTTGGTGTTTCACCTTCTAGGGTTAGGTTTTTGGATGTCTAGGGTTTTGGAATTCATGAGTAATATCAAAAAGACCTCTCAAGCCTCATTGTAATCCATTCTGCTCAACAGATCCATGTAACAACCACATCTCTTCTCAGAGATAACTACCACCATTCGAGCAAGTGTTTTCAGTTCTGCAGTTTTACAACTTCAACCTATAGAAGATATTGTTCCATGGATATCCGTGTTATCCATCATATCTCTGTATTTATGGTATTCATTCTATTAATTAGTTCATTCCGCTCCTAAATCTGGATCAGTGCTATCAGAGTGGTCTTATCTTCATTTATTTTTCTTTGTGCATGTCCCCGACAAGATCCACATAGAAGAACTTGGGACTCGAACCAATTGAGCCATTGCAAGATCGGCTGTGCTGAGCCCGACAACAACCCATGGGTGACGAAAAGAAAGATGATGGAGCATGAGATCCTATTAAAGTGTTGTTTGAGGAATCCCTTGCACGACAAAGGAATGAAATGATGGACAACTTTGCGCAGATCCTTCGACGACTTCCCACAGGAGAAGCTTCTTCATCAAGCAGCTATGCAACCCCCTTCAAGGTACAGGTAAATTTTGATATTCCATTATTTGAAGGACTGATAGATGTGGATGTTGTAGATAAATGGTTGAATATGCTCGAAGGGTATTTTTTGGTCCACAATTTTTCCGATAGGGAAAAGATCACTTTTTCACTCCTCAAGATCGTTCCCCATGTTAAATACTGGTGGGATACTTACTATGCGAAATGGGATGTAGAGGAATCTACAATGTTTTTGGTGGCCCCTGCATGGGATTCCTTCCAGGACGCCAACAAAGAACAATACTACCCTGTTGGAAGCTACGAGGACCAATACACCAGATGGACCACCCTACGTCAAGAAAGAGACCAGACAGTACTAGATTTCACCAATATTTTCCATACCTTGCGCACCAAATTGGGTATCAAAGACTCTGAGCGTCATCTGGTGCTCAAATATCACGGTTTTTTGCATCAATACATTCAAACAGAAATAGAGTTTCTGGACATCGCCTCATTGGGCACGACTTATAGATACGCGGTTAAGAACGAGTGAAAATTTAAGCAGAAAATGAGAGAGTTTGGATCTGCAAACCCCTCACAGCCGAAGTAGGGAAAAGGCGTCCCCAACCCACACAGCAAGGGACCAAGTCGAGATGGTCGCCCTTAGGACAACTAGTCCAAGCCACAACACAAGAAGAGTAATGCAAAGACGAAGAAGGACACGTGAAAATGGTGTGAGTACCATAAAAGCTCTTGGCACAACACTAAAGAATGTTGCTCTAAGAAGTCACTCATGGCCGAACTAAAGGCTTCCGATTCAGAGGTCGATTATGATTCCAAATCAAATCCTGAAGGAGGGAATCGGATTATCGATGTTGAACCTAGTGCCACTGTCGCTACCACCAAAGTCTGACCAAGCTAACCAGAAAAACTAGAGGAAGGAGAATGCCTCTTTTACTCGCAGATGTGGGTAAAGGGGCTCGTCTTCATTTCATTGTTGATAGCAGGAGTCAGAAGAACTTGATTTTCGCAGATATCGTCAAGTGGCTGGACCTGCCAATAAAACCGCACCCGCAACCCTACACCATCGGCTGGCTTTGCCAAGGAAGAGATCTTTGTGTCAGCCAACAATATCTTCTGCCCTACGACATCGAGCCTTTCAAAGTTGAGGTACTGTGTGATATTTCTCCCCTTGAAGTTTGTGATATTCTTTTAGGACAACCATATTTGTGGAAGCGTCATTTTGTGTATGAGTCTAGACCCCACAATGTTATTATTACTTTGGGTAGACAATTGTACAGGATACTAGAGGTAGCACCGCCTACTTCTATTTCTTTAATATCTGCTAAGAAATGCAGTAAGGTCATCTCACAGACCGAGAAGTTCGTCTTCTTTGTGATTCATGCTCACAATAAGCAGAAGGTCGCCGCCACATCCATGGCCTCTACACAAAGCCTCTCTTTGTAGCAGAAGCAAGTGGACAGGATCATGGAAGCATACAAAGACATCTTCTCCTCACCTTTAGGGATACCGACACATTGCCAATTCAAGCATCCAATTGATCTGACCTCCGACACACCTCTACCTAATGGACCAGTGTATCGTTGCTCATTGATGGAAAATGACAAAATTAGGCGACAGATCCAAGAGCTGCTTTAAAAGGGGCACATCAGAGCTAACTCCTCCCCTTGCGGAAGCCTGATTGTATTGGTGTAGAAGAAGGACGGGACGTGGCGAATCTGCATTGATTACATAGCCTTAAACAAAATCACAATCAGGAACCGATACCCCATTCCCAGGATTGATGAACTTCTTCACCAACTCAAGGGGGAAAAGTTCTTTAGCAAGATTGACCTAAAGTCTGGCTACCACCAGGTTCCCATCGAACCAACTGATGTATGGAAGACAACCTTCAAATTTAAAGAAGGTCTCTTTGAATGGCTAGTCATTCCCTTTGGCTTAACAAATGCACCAACCACTTTCATGAGGTTGATGGATAATGTATTGAGACTCTTCACCAACTCCTTTGTGGTGGTATATTTGGATGACATCCTCATCTTCAACAGATTGTGGGAGGAGCACATGCGTCATATTCAAAAGGTTTTGAGAACTTTGCGACAACACAAGCTATATGCCAACTTGGAAAAATGATATTTTAGCATGAACAAGGTCCAATACTTGGGATACATTGTTGATGAGCACGTGGTACATGTTGATCCAACTAAGATCCAAGTCATCCATGACTGGCTAGCCCCGACCACACTGAACGAGCTTCAGAGCTTCTTGGGACTAGTCAACTTCTACCGACAGTTCGTGTTGGGATTCTCCCATATTGCATGGGCCCTCAGCCAGGTGACTAAGGGAAGTGATAGGGTCAGGTTCGTGTGGGGGAAGGAGCAACAATGAGCATTCGATGATCTAAAGAATCGCTTGTGCTCAGCTCCAGTACTCTCCTTCCTAATCTACAACAACCGTTCAAGATTGATATTGATGCATCTGACTATGTTGTGGGCCCAATTCTCGCTCAACACATGCATCTGATGGCATACAATAGTGAGACACTCTCCAATACTGTACGGAAATATCCCACCTATGACAAGGAAATGTATTTCATTGTACAATCTCGTCCTCAATGGAAAAATTACATTCTGGGAAAAGAGACGATCATACACACTGATCACAAGCCTCTGCAGTTCATACAAACACAAGGGAAATTATAGAACGACCGCCATCAGAAGTGGTCCACCTACCTACAACAGTTTCATCTCAACATAAAGTATAGGACAAGTATCTCCAATCATGTTGCTGAGTGCCTCAGTCGGCCTCCTGTGGTTTCACTCACCACTGTGCTCCATTCCCGTGAACATGAAGCATCTGAGTGGTCCCAACTTTATCAACAAGATTCAGACTTCACCACCACCTATTATCTCTTGGGTACATGCGCACTTGTCATCGATTTTCACATTCAATGAAAAATCTTATGCCACCTGGGCCATGTCTTTGTTCCTACAAGTGAGCGTGCAAAGCTGATTTGGGAAGCTCAATACTGTCGGGTGGCAGACCATTTTGGCATGGAGAAAACTGTGGTCATTCTTCAGAAACATTTTTAATGGCCAAAACTTCGACAGGATGTCAACAAGTATATCCGATCTTGCACTGCCTGTGCCATTGCCAAGCCAACCATTGCCAAATCAACCATCAAGAAGCAAGGCTTATACACCCCTCTTCCTATTCCTGAGAAGCCTTGAGAATCCATCTCAATGGATTACATGTCTGGGTTGTCGTCTACCAAGAAAGTAAATGACTGTGTATTTGTGGTTGTTGATCGATTTTCGAAGATGGCCATCCTCACAGCCTGCAAGAAGAATATCATAGTGACAAATATTGCCAATCTCTTCTTCGAATGAGTGTGGGTCATGTTATCCCCGATATCTAAGGATAACTAGGAGATCATGTCTCGAGGCCCACATGGTCCTAGACATGGAGTACCGAGAGCAGGAGCGACCTGAGCATGGTCCTGGAGGACCCATTTTCTTCTTCTCAGCCAGACTTGTCCTGCCAGCAGTACCAGCCTCCATCACTACCGGCCTGGGCTTGCCTCAGAAAGGGCTCTTGCTCCAGGAGGTAATTGGTCCAAGGTATCATGGTATGTGTCACATTTGATCATTATAACCTTCTTATGTATGCGTTACATCTCTTTCATTTCAGATGACTGCTTGGATTTTACACTCATCTACTTGACCATTGTTGGGGTGATTGATTGGGTAGCTTGGCGAGTT
>ML778650.1:434507-473367 GCA_009831015.1 Picea engelmannii | reverse complement strand
CTCGCAAACAGGTGCATCATCAGTGGTTTTATCTCCTTGACTATCCTCTCTTGGGCAACAATCTGTGGAAGGGGTTTTCCTTGACTTGGCCTTTATCCTTTAGCCTTCCTTTGACCCAGATTGCCTTAGGGACGTCTCCCTTGAACTTGCCCTCCTAAATAGAAAGAGCTCCCCATCGAGGTGACAGTGGGTGGGGAAGCTCCTGTTACGCCGGTTTCAAGCCCCGACTCAAGCTCTTTGGACCTTTCCTACAAACCGTGCGATAACAGGTCCACTTTGGGATATGACAAACCATCATCTCCGACCGGGACAACAAGTTCCTCAACACATTTTGGTCGAGTCTCTGGTCTTTGTTGGACACCAAGCTCACAAAATCCACTACTTTCCACCCCCAAACCGATGGCCAAACAAAGGTCGTCAATCAGATGATTGTGCACATCATGCGTATGTACAATTCTAAGCATCCACGTACATGGGACGAGAGTCTCCCCTATGTTTTAGGTGGGTCTGGGATTACAGCCCTTGGGACCCATTGATGTTGCACTTCCTCTTGCCACCGCACATACAAACTCTTCCCATGATCAATGTACTGTCGACAAAGCCACCAGATTCATTGAACGGATTCAACACATCCGCTAACAGGTCCAGAAGATTTTGCAAAAATCCAATACTAAGTACAAACAGTGCCATGATCAACACAGGGTACCACACCAGTTTCAGGTTGGCGACAAAGTCTGGTTACATTTGCAGAAGGGGCATCTCACAGGTTCCCATCGGAAGCTTTCCCCACTTCTCTATGGGCCTTACACTATTACCAAGGCTGTGGGTAGCAATGATTTTGAGCTCAACAGTCCACCCTTCCTTGGCCTGCATCCAATGTTCAATGTGAACCTCCTTTAGCCATATTTTCCACCATTATTGGACACCTCAAAGATCGCAGAACAACTGACACCAACAAAGCTCAACCCCGACTGCTTGGAACAAGAATCCACTGATCAGATAGTGGACACACAGGTCAAGGGCACTTGCTAGCAAATGATCCATCTTTATCGGGTTGTCAAGGCAGGACAACTCCTACACCAAGGCAAGTGGCTCACCCGGGGCCAAATCCAATAGAAGTTTCCTCACCTGATTGGGGAACTCAACGCAATGGAGACCATTGCTTCCTAAGGGGGGATGATTGATCTAGGTGGATATTGGTGGCCACCCACCTATTCCAACTGGATTCTCTTGTCCATTTTTGTTCAACACGTTCTTCTGCACTTATTTGTAATTGTGGGTTCTACATTTCTTGGGCTGTCTTAAACTCCACACATCCTCCAGGTGGATACTGGTGGCCTCTCACCTAATCCAAGTGGCTTCTTTTGTATGTTTTCATGTTAACACATTTTTCCATACTTCCAGGTCCGTTTTGGGGCCCTAAACATTTTTCCATACATTTTGCCATACTTCCAGGTCCGTTTTGGGGCCCTAAACATTGTTTTTCTAGATCGCCATAGTCAACCTGTAGATGGAGTCACAGTTTGACGGTGAAATGTGTAGCTCTCTGAAAGACCTTTCCAACAGGGAGTCATAGTTTGACGGTGGAATGTGTAGCTCTCTGAAAGACCTTTCCAACAGGCTATCACGCACCTAAAACAGAGGTTGTATGCAAAAGTTACGACTCTAGAAAGTTGAGGTACCAACTTACACCAACTTACCCATAGGCACCCACATGAATTTGAGTTTCACCTTTTAGGGTTAAATTTTTGGATGTTTAAGGTTTTGACATTCATGAGTAATATCAAAAAGGCCTTAGAGCCTCACTGTAATCCATTCTCCTCAAGGATGTGTGTAACAGCCACATTTCTTCTCAGAGATAGCTACCACCATTCTAGATAGGTACGTGTAAACTAGGGCAATATTTCGCCAACATTAATAGCAAGTCTGTCTCAAAATAGGTTTGCCACGCGGATATTAATGGCAAGTCTGTGAAGTTAGTAACAGCCGCGCCAAGAATTTTCCATAAATGCTCTTCCACTATACACCGCGCCGCTTGACATCTGACAATCTTTTCGCTTGACATCTGACAATCTTTTCAAATTTGGAAAAATGTTTTTGCAGGTCGGCTTAAATTCATTTGAACTATCCCAGGGTGCGTTTCGCAGTGATACAGCACAGGGACGATCCCATAGCCATGGAGCTGGAGATGAGAAGCAAGTGTATGGGTTTTGCAATTCTGGTATTCATTATTTTACACACAGCTGCTGCGGACGATGAATTAGCAGGTAGTACCGGATCTCTCCTTTTTTGGTTTTTTTTGTGTGGATTTGCTTCACAGTGTAACATGCCGCCGTGTTCGATTCCCGTTAACCACGCAGATATGTGCGAAATACTGAATTGTGGGAAGGGTACCTGCAGCAACAAGTCTTCTGCAGAGCTTAGTTTCATTCCCGTGTGCGAGTGCGACCCGGGATGGAAGACGCCCTCCGTTGAGCTTGCGTTCTTCTTCCTACCCTGCGTCATACCCAACTGTAAGCATGTTAGTTTAATCGATACTAAACGAAATATGCTGCAATGGGTGTATTGAATAATGTGCTCTCTATTTATTTGCAGGTACATTTGAAGCGGACTGTGGGGCTAAAGCCCCTTCCTCGGCTCCCTCGCCGGCAAATCCTCCATCAAGCAATTATTCAGGCGATCTTCTGAACCGTAAGTTCCATCGCTAATTTCTCTTCACGCCATTTAATCAATCCGTCCGGCTAAATCAAATCACTTTGCAGCATGTAAATCCGGGATTTCCCTGTGCGGAGAGGGCTCCTGTGTCTTCGACGCCGCGATCAGCTACATGTGTCACTGCAATGAAGGCTATGAAAATCTTCTCAATATGACAGCAGGCCCCTGCCTCAGACCATGTAAGTTGATCCTCTCTAGACTGGTCTTCAAGCTCCAAAGGTCCCTTGTTCGAATCCCATGCCGATTTTTTCGTATTTTTCTCAGGCTCGATCGGTGCAGACTGTTCGCAGCTCGGGTTTAGCGTGGGCGGGAATCGGAGCGGAACGGCAGCTCCTCAGTCTCAGACGGAGACATCCAAAGGTACAGACATACATACGCACTGTTACTGTTCCTAATATCTCTGCCTGCCCACCTCAGTAAAAGACTAAAATGCATTCATGTGCTTATTCTCAATATCTCTGCACCTTCATACAATCTGGGTTCTGCTGTTTGTATCTGCAGGTTTTATGGAAGATATTCCAATCTTGATCACCATGGCAATCGCATTGATCATCCCTTTTTCCCTGTTCTTGTTGGGATAAACAAGTCCTGGTTGGGATTGGGTAGTTGTTATTTTCTTACTCAACTAAATTCGATCTGTGTCACCTACTGCACTTGCAGGCTTAGATTTTGGTGGTGATTTTGTGTTTGGTGTGGTATGATGCAGCAGTAACCATGGAGGACCTCCTCGGTTTTTCCTGTGCGTCTGTTTGGACTCTATCCATTAATTACAGTACACAGACTTCAATGCGAAAGTTCTAATTCTATGGGCACCGCTACAGGAAGGTGGAATGCCACTTTGCTCGAAAAGTAGATAAAATACAAATGAAATACGGAATATATAGGCAGTGCCACAGCTTTTCAGTTTATTCTGGAAATAGAAATGAAGTAGGGAATACATTTTGTTATTATCTCCCTGGTTATATTTGATTGAAGACTATGGATTTTTCAAATTACAAATGTAAACGGATGGTTTTATCGATATGTTTATTATATATATTTTTTTAAATGGCTGAGGGTCGATTGGCTTAATGTGAATACTTTTTTTTCACATCTTTTAGTAATAATATTCACAATTCCTTTTTATGTAATTTTAAAAAATTGTGCTATTAAAAAATTGTTATTACATATCTTTTAGTAATAATATTCACAATTTCTTTTTATGTAATTTTAAAAATTTGTATTATTACATATGGATTAAAAAATTGCTTTATGGATTAAAAAATTGTTTTATTAATCCCCGCCTTACTATAACCATCAATAAAAATCATTGACTTCATATTAACTTGCTTTTTGAGTATAAATTTTTGCACAATCTCTATTGTTAGAATCTCTATTCTCTATTGTTAGAAAGCTATCATTAAATCATTGATTTTTGAGTATAAATTTTTACACAATCTCTATTGTTAGAATCTCTATTCTCTATTGTTAGAAAGCTATCATTAAATCATTGACTTCATATTAACTTGCTTTTTGATTATAAATTTTTGCACAATCATTGACTTCATATTAAATCATTGACTTCATATTAACTTGCTTTTTGATTATAAATTTTTGCACAATCTCTATTGTTAGAACTAGAGAATAGAAAATATTATTTTTTATATAATAAAAAATAATTATAACAAATAATTATTTGTCATTATTAATTATAACAAATAATTATTTGTCATTATTTTATTGGAAAATATCATTTCATTTGAGAATAGATTTGAAGTTTTATTGCCAGTTTCGCTATTCCCAATGTTTTAAATGTTTAGATATCTAAAGTTTTGAGCATAGAAGCTCTTTTTTAATTTTTAATTTTTATTGAAATGTTTACATACCGAAAGTTTTGAGCATTGACACTATTTTTGAGGTATTTGAATAGGCCTGATAGTTTAAATGTTTATATAGAGAAAGACCCTTAAACAGACCTAACAACCTTAAATCTTTACTTAAATAGGCCTGCTAGAGTACATTTTTCTCTGTCGAAGGCGTAGAGGGACTATAGCGATCAATAAATCGTTGATTTCATATTAACTTGCCCTTTGACTATAAATTTTTGCACAATCTCTATTGTTAGAACTAGAGAATAGAAAGCATTATTTTTTTATATAATAAAAAATAATTATTTTTCATCATTTCATTGGAGAATAGATTCGAAATCTTATTGCTAGCTTCGCTATTCCCAATGTTTTAAATGTTTAGATATCCAAAGTTTTGAGCATCGATGTTATTTTTTAATTTTTAATTTTTATTGAAATTTTTACATATCGAAAGTTTTGAGTATTGACACATTTTTTGAGGTACTTGAATATGCCTGATAATTTAAATGTTTACATAGCGCGAGGCCCTTAAATAGATTTGACAACCTTAAATGTTTACTTAAATAGGCCTGTTAGAGTACATTTTTCCTCCAATTTTTGCATACAATCTTGCAGTGAATTTGGACAATATTGTTGTCCACCACCACTCGCATAGTCATCATATGTTTCATATTTTTTCTATGTTTGGAATGCAATTTAGTCATCATTGAAGATACATATATTGTTCACTGGTTGTTGGTTGTTCACTGATTCGTTGGTTGCTGCTTGATGTTGTTTGGTTCAACTTTGCAACGTTGAAGTCCTGCACCTGCAGTTGGACCTGTTGGTGCTTTCTCACTGGTTTGTTGCTTGCTTCTTGCTTTTGTTTGCTTCAATTTTGCAAGGTTGCAGTCCTGCACCCGCAGTTGGAGCTATTTTTTTCACTTTGCAGGGTTCAAATCGTGCACCCACAATTGGACCTGCGAGTATGTCGTTCATCATTAACGAGTGAGTTTCAATACCATAGTTTCATTCGTATTCGTTGTTTACTATTTGTTGTTTACAATTTGCAAGTAAGAATGTTTAAGTATTTATTCATCATTCTTATCCTACAGAATTTCCATAGAGGTTGACATATCTTTTTTTTTCTGATCTTAAATTTTCCTCCAATTTTTTTCCCAAACTCTGCACCATGTGCATGCCAATGTCGTTTGCACAACTCCGACTGTAATTTTTTCTAGCATTACAAATCTAGGTCCTTTGCCGTGTGTGACGAAGTGGAAATCTAATGCCTCAATTGAATAAGGAAATTCTTTAGCCTTCCCACCTTGCCCTCGATGATATTCCCACCTTGCCCGGGAATGAGTACCTACCTATCCCCTATGGGAATCGAACCTATGTCTTTCACATGGAAAGATGATATCAAGCGTGTTGCCTTTGCAAAATGTTCTTGTAGAAGAAAACTGCAGGTAGGTGTAGAAGGGCTAAGCATGATACAACGATAACCAAGCTGCAACAAAATTGCACACCATTGTCATGCATTATCCATCTTTATCGGTGACATATTTCAGTAGGTTATAAAGAAAAAGTTCCAGGACCTGAAATGCAAATCCTGGGTAATTCCAGGATCTGTTGTTGCACTTTGCAAGGTTGAAATCCTGCACTTGCAATTGGACTTGTGATTTTGTCATTCATCATTGAGGAGTAAGTTTCAATACCATAGTTTCATTTGTATTCGTACTTTACTATTTACTATTTATAGTTTGCAAGTAAGAATGTGTAGGTATTTATTCATCATTCCTATCCTGCAGACTTTCCATAGAGGTTGGCGTATCTTTTCTTCCCGCTCCTAATTTTTCCTTCATTTTTTTCCCCAAACTCTGCACCATGTGTGTGCCAATGTCGTCTGCACAACTTCGACTGTCATTTTTCCTAGCATTACAAATCCTGGTCCTTTGACTTATGTGACAGTGGAAATCTATCACCTCAATTGAATAAGGAATTTCTTTAGCCTTCCCACCATGCTCTTGATGATATTCCCACCTTGCCCGGGATTGAGTACCTACATGCCTTTGCTAAATGTTCTTGTAGAAGAAAAATGAAAGTAGGTGTAGACGGGCTAAGTATGATACAAAGGTAACCAGGATGCAACAAAATTGCACACCATTGTCAGGCATTATCCAAAATTCACAGGATGTCCTGGTGAATGGTCCAGATGGAATACTCAAAGCTTATACCAAAACATAAAAAGTTTATGTCCTCTGGATTAAGTTTCATGACCCGCATATTGGCCACCGACAAACCAACAAGTTAACTTTTCTATATAATTCAAACACTTCACGTGAATGGACACCTATATTGCGAGTATAAAAACCAATATCAACATCAACAAAGACATGTCAACTGAAGATTCGAAAACAATTTCCAATTCAACTTGCATGTGCACATACAATCCACAGATCACAAGGGCTAACACTTGATAGTGTTTCCTTTGACCCTGTTAGAATACAAATACATGGACTTGTATACACATCCATGTCCCGTGTCAGAAACATAGAGTCCTTGTATTTGCTAAGTGCTCTTACAAAAGATAGCTTCAAAGTCAAACATAAAGTTGATACTGAGATGCAATGCCTTCGGACTAGTGAAAAATGACATCTGCAATATGATTACCAATCCATACAAACAAACTCATATGTATGAATTCTCTCACTTAATACGCGCAACTTAAATGCATATATGAATGATATACTCAATGTCTATGTCACAATGCAATCTGATATTCTGTGCTTGCAAGAAACATACATGACATTATGCATGCAAAACAAACAATTTCCAAATCACAATTGCATATCAAGTTACATTATGCATGAAGTGATGATATTAGTGAAAAAGCATATAACAATTTTGGATCATATGCATTTCGAAGAAAAAAATGTTGAGATGGTGCTAGCAAGAGAAATTTTCCATGGATTGAAAATTGCAACATTGAATCTCTATGCCGCTCCACGTGCAACATTGCCCAACATAATGAATGTTGTTTCAAATGCATTGCACCATTTACATCTGAACGAAAACATTATCATTCTAGGAGACTTCAATGTTGACATGCTACAAAATAGTGCCATAACAAAAGAATTGGAAAACTACATGTGCAATTACAATCTCTGCTTTCTTTTGGATAAGATAAAGCATGTACAAAACACACTTATTGACCATGTATGGTCAAATGTGCCCATTTCACAATACATCCTCTTTATCTGAGACACATACTGGTCTGACCATGATACAATTTGTCTTGTACTTGAATTATGAAATATACATCAAGCATATTACAAAATCATATTTCCATGTCTCAAAGCATATTTGGATACTTTGTTGCACAAAACCAAATCATTCAGCTAGGATCATCCAACTTCTTAATATTTTTTGTCTTGTAATAGATTTTGGCCAGAAATTTTTTATATAACCACAACCATGGATCAAGAAAAACAAAGGTGCATGCTTGTAACTCTATCTTTTACTCCATTCCTTTGATTCTCATTTATTGTATATACACATTACTTGTTTTCCCTTACATACCAACTTACATTCATGCTCATTGTATTTTGTGCATTCCCACATTGAAACAAACAAAATAACTTGACAAGACGAAGGACTCTTAACCACAAATGTAGAAGAAGAAATACAAATGTGCATGCTTCTACTCTTATTTCATATTCCATTGTTTTGTATTTCATTTATTGTTTGTATATTTATTCTATTGCTTTGCACTTAATTTATTATATGTAGATAGTACATATCTTCCTACATAATAACTTATCTTCATGTCAACTATATTTTCTATGTTGCTACATTGAAATAAATAGAACTGTATTTATTTTTTTACATGTCTTTCTACATACCAACTTACCTTCATGTCCATTGTATTTTCTGCGTTGCTACATTGAATTAAACAGACTAATTGGACAAGAGGATGAAGTCTTATATGCCACAACACAGGAAGCTGAAGTACAATCTTCGAAAAGGTATACCAATAGTGATAGTAAATCAAACACACAAAACGAGTATGTGGATAAAATATTGGACTAGAAAATGATGGTTTTGCAACAATGAGGCTTTGTTGAGACTTTCCGCTTCTGAAAATTGCCCTCCCATGTTCTATTTTCCCACTCTCTTTTATCCCTTTTTTTCCCCTCTTCTATACTTAACTGAATTCCCCTTTCTTTTCCCCCTCTACTATCCCTTTCTGGTTACTTTACTTAGTCATTTTTCCGAAAATGTGTAGGTGCGCGGGTTGGTGGACTCACAGGTTCACATTTCCACTCATCCTTCTATGTCATGAGTCTGATCGACCGCTTCCCCATTCCATACTTAGCCACTTTTTCAATCGCAGGTTCTTGGGCTGGCGGGCTCAAAATTGCGCCTCTATTGTTCCGTATTGTTCTGTGTCTTGCAAACAACACCCAAAGTTTCATGATATACAGATTGGCCGTCGGACTCCCCCATCATGCCATGCTTTGTGTTACACATTTTTCACTCAAAATTTCTAAGACATACAATTTGATCGTCGGCCCTCACGTCTCTTGAGTATCCCTTAACAACCTATTTCATACTTGATCCCCTTCGAGCCTGTGTGTGACATCCAGAACAATTATGAACAATATACAATGCATATGCTTATTTAGTCATTGTCATGTTCAATGTACACATGTTTGCATTAAAAAAAGTTGGACGAGTGACATGGGCATGAGTAGTCAATCATTACAAATATCAACAGAATGACAAGGCCAAAGGTAAAGATTCATACATTATGCTCTTGCTGTGTTTAGCAAAAAAATATCCCGAGTTATTTATTCATCTATGCCATGATAAATATGTTGATGTCATCTACAACACATGCTTTCCAGTTCACAAGAAGTATTGACGAGTGCAAGTGAAACGCCTAACATAGTGCAAGATCCGTAGACTAAGAGGCATGGTTACAAAACTTTGACCTACATACTTCATCCAAATTGTGCATCTACTTGTACATTTATGCAAAAAAAAATAAAAATAAAAAATGATACAAAATTCCATTCACATTACTTTTTTTGTTAAAAAAATGTCACCAGGTCTAAACTTATAACACCCAATATACTATCAATAGAAGGCTTGAACAATCGTCGAACTGGACAAGTGTTCTTCAGGAAATAATGGTTGTGTATAACACATACTTAGACAAGACAAAAAAAACTAGATGCATTATGCGTGCTAACATGATAAACAACGAAGCCATGATGACAATCACACTAACTATCCCTACACAACTTGTTCAGAAACATGCAGAAAATATCTTGCCAGGTAATGGGATATCTATTACAAATTTCAATATATTACCGAAAACAGTATATGACCATGGTGATTGTGATCGGATTATATCTCTCAATGAAACAAGTATTGTGGAAAAAGTTCCCACGGTTTGTTCAGAATATCGTTTCGTACTGGACACAACAATCAACCAACTTGCAGAGAGCAACGACATTTACCCAGTCAGAACCATTGGTGCAACTGCCACACTCGCGATAAAAGTTGGCTCGTAACACATTCTCCATATAAAAGATGGACACTCAGACAACGACAAGGCAATGGTACCATTCTCCATACCCAGTTTTGTCCTTTACTTTCACATGCTCATATATCTCAGTTATCTTACACAACTATTACATTGTTCCATGTTGCAGCTACAATTGTTCGACACCTATTCAAATTTATTTTCCTCAATGGAACAACAATTGCATAAAGAAAAATTTCCACTTATGCTCTTCAAAAATATAATAAAGAAAATAGATATTAAATAAATGATATTTTGTACAACCCAAGCAACATTTGTAACAGAATTGCAAATAGACATAGTACATGATCTCAAGAAACTAACTAGCTCGACAACTGTTGTATGTATACATCTACAATTACATCCACACTTTGCACATACAAATTGCCTTAAACAATTTTGTGCAGCTTTTTTGTTGTACACATATATATTATATTGTTCAATATATTAACTACTATGCTCATGTGCACAGGTTTATGGTGTTTTGGTTGCAACAAATGAGTACTCAACCCCCTTCGATCCTGTATGTGCCAAATGCAACTCTCCTGCTTCTGTCTCTGCTTTCATAAATGATGGCACAAATGATTGTCTACGATGCAGTAAAAAATTCCCTTACATATATAGACATTGCCTCAACGCTACCACCCGAACCCTCAACAACACAATTGTACATTGTACAATTAGAAAACCTGTATTACAAGATGTGCTTCCTGGGTTGGCAGAATTTCCATATGAAGTATACCTATAGAAAAAAAAAAGTGTCTACATGTTACGCGACTTTCGTGTCCATAGAAAATTTACATTAAATGAGGACAATGCCATATTGCATATCGGTTGAACCAAAAAAATAAATCATATCATGCTTTGACAAGAAACAAAACAATTTGGTATGTATCTGTCCATGCTACCCAATCAAGATATGAATATATTTTTGCAGTGCCATGACAAAGTGAACTGGAAGCGCATAAGATTGGTCAGTCCAGAAATGAGAAGCATGAGGAAAGACCTCATACAAAGTACCCAACTGTGAATAAATCAAGTCCATCCTTTGAGCCGTCAAAATGACTTTCTCCTCTGAACCGAACCAACATGCATTTTCAATAATATTGCAAATTTGGCATTGTTCAAACTCCATTAAGTTAAATGATGACACTCTTTTCCAGAACTAGTAATGTTAGAACATTGTCAGGTCAACGTGATCTTGGTTCAGAGTACTATCAGAAGCAAATGTTCATAGTGATATTGGTTCATATTAATATAGTAATCGAAAAATTTCTTGGTGTCCATTTGGGGATTTGGTTATAGATGAGATACAATGCCCAATCTCCGCTGATTTTTTCCTGTCTTGTGTTTGATAGACTTTTGTTCATGTGCTTTCGTATTGTAGTTCAAGGTTCTCATGGGCACGCTTTTTGAATTATTGATGGATGATAGATTCAGGATCTTAGCGGTTTTTCTATGATCTTAAAGAATATACAAGACTTGCCTTTATTTTTAATGTAATCTTTGTGAAACAAATGTAATATGTAGTTCATTTTAGCACTTTTACTTGATTGATGAAATTACCAAAATTCTTCTTCAAAAATATTTTGAAATAAAATGATATATACTAGATGAAGTCGAATGGGACTATGATATCAACCATATAAAATTAAAATTAAAATTCGTCGTTGTTATACTTACGATCAAGTTGACAGTACAAACGTTTTACTTGAACAACCCTCCATTGATTTTTTTGTAGCTTTTCGATGCTTCTCTTATGCAAAAACATCCTGGAAAGTATAACTATGACTCACTTTCTCTATTCCTTGATTGAAGAGCCAGTTCCTCTGTCTAATGCACCTAGAAAGTATAACTATGACTCACTTTCTCTATTCCTTGATTGAAGAGCCTGTTCCTCTGTCTAATGCACCTGGAAAGTATAACTATGACTCACTTTCTCTATTCCTTGATTGAAGAGCCTGTTCATCTGTCTAATGCACCTCATAGTTACTGTTAAGACCATCAATGGGGCTTTGTTAAGACCAATTCCTGCTTTTGAAAATTTCCCTCCCCTTTCTTTTTCCCCTCTACTTTCCCTTTCTGGTTACTTGGTCATTTTTTCGGAAAATGTCTAAGTGCGCGGGTTGGCGGATTCACGCATTCACATTTCCACTAATTCTTTTATATCATGAGTCCGACCGACCACTTCCCCATTCCATACTCAGGCACTTTTTTGATCGCGGGTTCCCGACCAGGCGGGCTCAAGATTGTGCTTCCATTGTTCCGCACACTACAAACAACACCCAAAGTTCCCCGATATACAAATTGACAACCAAATCCCCTTTATTTTCCCCCTCTACTTTCTCTTTCTAGTTACTTAGTCGTTTTTCCGAATATGTCTCATGCTTTTATATCTCGAGTTTGACCGACCGCTTCCCCATTCCATACTTAGCCAATTTTTCAATCGTCGGTTCCTGGGCAAGCATGCTCAACATTGTACTTCCATTGTTCTGCGACCTACAAACAACACCCAAAGTTCCACGATATACAAATTGATCATCGAATTCCACCATCATGCCCTGTTCCATGTTACACATTTTGTGGTCAAAAGTTTGGAGACATACAATTTGATCATCGGGCCCTCACGTCTCCTGAGTATAAATTGTGACCCTATTTTGAAGCCCGACCGACCGCTTTCCACACTTGGCCATTTTTTGGAATCTCTTTCGTGGGTCGTCGAGTTGGCGGGTTCACGAAATCTTCAATCCTTAATCACTCTTTGTCGTCCCCGCCACCTTCACACTTCTTTCTAAATATGAAATTATTAAACTTTAATGCTAATAACTCATCATGTAGGAACTGTAAATATTGTCATTAATGAGCGAAACGCTCGAGGAGATCTCCCATTAATACGCAATAAACCAAGATTTGGAGAGGGTTATATTATCCCTTCCGAGTGTTCATTTAAAAAATCATGGAATCTCTTTTGCACGTCATCGGGTTGGCGGCTTCACCAAATCTCCAATCCTTAATCTCTCTTCGCTGTCCCCGCCACCTTCACACTTCTTTCTAAGTATGTGATTAGTAAGCTTTAATGGTAACAACTCATTACGTAGGAACCGTAGAAATTGTCATTAATTAGCGAAAGTCTCGAGGATATCTCCCATTGATACACATTAAACCAAGATTTGCAAAGGGTTATATTATCCCTTCCGACTATTCATTTCAAACATCATATGGAGAAAACAAATGTTCTCGTCAACTTATGGCAGCAACTCGACAATAGTTCTGTGGAGATACAATAAACACCTTCGGGCATGATGACCAAAAATTCCAGTGGTCCAAGGCATATTCTTACTACTCATCCCCTTCCACCCAGAAGGAAGTAAGGAGATGGTCCTTTGGTGCATCAAGAGATATATTTCAATCCAAATAATTCCAAGGCAACCCCCCCGGCTCAGACAATCCCCTTGTGTTTATTTGTTTTATAACCCTATAAATGTGTATATCCTTCCCCCCTGCATTTATTTGTTTTGTAACCCTATAAATGTGTATATCCTGCATTCGCTCTATATATCCATCGCCCACTCCACATTTCAAGGATTTTGTAGAAAATCATGAAAGAATGGCTGGTGCAAAGGATGATGCAGTCGATTTCGAGCTGGAAGAAGATGATCTGATGGCCGATGATATGGCGATGGATGATGGAAATTCAAACATTTTTCCCACTCATGTGCCCAAATTGAAATCCACCATAATGGGGGGCACTTCCTAGCTCAACGATGGGGGCCCTAAGAATACAAAAGGAAGGGGTTTCAGAGAAGAAACCAACGCTGAATATAATATCCTCTTTGCAACACGAGAGTTTGTCTCTCGATTCGGATGGTGGTCTTGGCCCTCAAAGATGTATCCTTTCCTTTCACTTTTAGGGTTTTGGATTAGGGTTTGGATTTGTCCCTAGTGCAGGCTATGTCCCTAAAGTCTTTGACTATAAGGAGATGGTATCTTGGTGCACCGAGAGATATATTTCAAGCCAAAGAATTATTCAATTGCGGGACCAGTCTCTTGTTTCTTTGTCACCTCAAGTCTTCCGCAATATGTTGAAATTTCCCAAGCCAACATTAACCTTCATAGGAGAAGAATGCAAGGAGTTCCTAAAAAATCATGATAATCAGTTTTGTATGCATGTTCAAGATATTGCCAATGCCTTCTGCATGTTGTTGCACTAGATGAACAACACAAAATTGTATGCATGTTTTTTTTTTTTGCAACTCCTCTACCTTTATTTACGACAAATATGTTCAATGCTTCAGTGCAAATAACTCAATCCAATGTCTATGGATAAATATATATTAACCACTATTTTTCTTATAGATTTACTATTAAAAATTGCCTTGGAATCTTGGTTGGGGATTCTTTGTTGTATTTAACACCTCTTCTCGTTTGCATGGTTCGATAGTCTCGTAATTCTTAAATATTGTATTGAATCAAGTAATTTGATCAAATATTAAGCATGGAACAATTATGTGACAATGCATTGTGTCGATCACATGAGGCTTCTACGGAAACACAGATGAATTTCACACACAGTTTCAAACCAACATTCAATTCCATTCGTAATGTAGATTGATCATAGCAACACCAATTCACGACGTGGGAGTTGGGGCCCCTCACAAGAAGTTTCGTTCTCCTCTCAACCTTACTGAGCGAACGATCTCTTATTTTCCTCTCGCTTATTTGATTCCTTCACTCTAGAAGGAAGCATACTATTGGTTGTCCATCCCCTGACCTCTATTTGAGGACTTTTACTTTATTAATGAAATTACCAAAATTCTTCTTCGCAAAAATTTTGAAAAAAAATGATATATGCTAGCTGATGTTAAATGGGGCTGTGAAATCAACCACAATATTAAAATTCAAGTTTTTCATTGTTATACTTACGGTCAAGTCGACAGTACAATAAGTTTATTTCAATAACCCTCCATTGATTTCTCTGTATCTTTTCGATGCTTCTCTTATGCAAACACATCTCGGAAAGTATAAATATGACTCACTTTCTCTATTATTTGATTGAAGATCCTGTAGAGCTGTCTAATTGACTTCATAGTTACTGTTTCTCCTAAAGTCTCCACCTGAGTGCTCAAGGGAAGAGCCAGGCCACCGAAATTTTGGAATGGTCGTTCTTTTGAATTTGTTGGCGAGTTAGAGGGTTGTTTCACCAAGACAAAAGCATGGTCAAATTGGAAAGATGATATGGATGAGGGTTATCCTTGGCTGGTAGCAGAGGAATGACAAACAAGTGAAATACTAGAGGTTAAAATAGAGGGAAACAACAAACCATTCAATGAATAATCTGCTGCAAGAAGTTTAATACTTAAAATAATATTTCAAGGCATTAAACAATGTATCAAAAACACAATTACTCCCACATGTTGCAATAAAAATGAATCTTCATCAAAGAATTAGTTGAGGCACCCTAGTCGCCTCAAATGACCAATAGACCAATCTACCAAATCGACCTCCCTATTATCGGATCGAAAAAGACGAATATTATGGGATCATAATTTTTTGTGTGTGTGAGAATTGAATTGGAAAAAAATGTTACTTATTCTAGTTTTTTTAAGGCCTTATCACAGTAAGAATGCAAAATTATTCTAACCCACTGTTATCTACAAAATCCAAACATCAATAGCGCCCATAAATCAACTATACATAGTTATAGCCAAAAATCAAGTTATAGTTTATATTTGGATTTGTTCACACCCTTTTTAATGATACAAACACAATACAAAACGAGTACATGGATAAAATATTGGACTAGAAAATGATGATTTGGAAACAATGGGGCTTGTTTGAGACCAATTCCCACTTCCGAAAATTGGTCTCCCCTTTTCTTTTTTCCCACTCTCTTTTATCCCCTTCTTTTCCCTCTTCTATACTTAACTGAATTCCCCTTTCTTTTTCTCCTCTACTTTCTCTTTCTGATTACTATCGTTTTTCTGAAAATGTCTAAGTGCATGGGTTGGTGGACTCATAGGTTCACATTTCCACTTATGCTTGTATTTCACGAATCTGGCCCATCGCTTCCCCATTCCATACTTAGCCACTTTTTCGATTGCGGGTTCCCGGGTAGGCGGGCTCTAGATTGCACTTCCATTGTTCTTTGATGTACAAACAACACCCAAAGTTTCGTGATATACAAATTGACCGGCGGACTCCCCCATCATGCCCTCTTTCGTGTTACACATTTTTCACTCCAAAGTTCCGAGACATACAATTTGATTGTCGAGCCCTCACATCTCTTGAGGATCCTTTGTCACCCTATTTTGAAGCCCGACCGACCACTTTCCATACTTGGTCATTTCTTGGAATCTCTTTCGTGAATCATCGGGTTGGCGTGTTCACAGAATCTCCAATTCTTAATCGTTGTTCCCCATGCCCACCACCTTCACACTTCTTTCCAAGTATGCAATTACTAAGCTTTAATGCTAATATCTCATCATGCAACAACCGTAAATATTTTCATTAATGAGAGAAAGGCTCGAGGAGATAGTCACATTGACTATCCCTACACAACTTGTCCAGAAACATGCAGAAAAGATCTTGCCAGGTAATGGGATATACATTACAAATTTCAATATATTACCAAAAAATGAGTCCGACCAACCCCTTCCCCATTCCATACTTAGCCACTTTTTCAATTGCGGGTTCCTGGACAGTCGAGCTAAAGATTGCGCTTCCATTGTTCTGCGACCTACAAAGTGTGCCTGGAGTTCCGCGATATACAAATTGACCACTGGACTGCCTCATCATGCTCTCTTCTGTGTTACACATTTCACACTCAAAATTTCTGAGACATACAATTTGACCGTCGGGCCCTCACCTCTCCTAAGTATCCCTTGTGACCCTATTTTGAAGCCCGACCGACCTTTCCATACTTAGACATTCTTTAATTTCTCTTCCCCGTGCCCACCACCTTCGCGCTTCTTTCTAAATATGCAATTAGTAAACTTTAATTCTAACAACTCATCATGCAGGAACTATAAAGATTGTCATTAATGAGTGAAAGGCTCGAGTATATCTCCCATTAATACACATTAAACCAAGATTTATGGAGGGTTATATTATCCCTTCCGAGTGTTCATTTCAAACATCATGGAATGTCTTTCGCGGGTCGTCGGGTTGGTGGGTTCACGAAATCTCCAATCCTTAATTTCTCTTTTCCGTCCCCGCCACCTTTGCACTTATTTATAAGTATGAAATTAGGAAGCTTTAATGCTAAAAACTCATCATGCAGGAACCGTAGAGATTGTCATTAATGAGTGAAAGGCTCGAGGAGATTTCCCATTCACACGCATTAGACCAAGATTTGTGAAGGGTTATATTATCCCTTTCGAGTGTTCATTTCAAACATTGTCTAGAGAAAACAAACATTCTTGTCAACTTATGGTAGCAGCTTGAAAACAATTCTTTGGAGATATAGTGAACATTTTCGGGTGTGAGGACCAAAACTTCCAATGGTCTAGGGCATATTCTTACTACTCATCCCCTTTCTCCCAGAACGAAGTAATTTGGACCTCTAGAATTGCTCGTGCATGCTGTGTCCCTGAAGTCTTTGATTGTAAGGAGGTGGTCTCTTGGTGTGTCGAGAGATATATTTTAAGCCAAAGAATTATTCCACTGTGGGACCACTCTCCTATTTCTTTGTCACCTCATGTCTTCCGCAAGATGTTGAGATTGCTGGAGATAACAGGTTGGACCTCTTACCCGAATTCCTAGAAGACCCAATGAAAGTTCATGAAGATATCATAAGGTTGCAATTTATTTCATTTATAAATTCATTCTGGGAAATTTCCTGGTTGTTTACGAAGATAATGGTACAGTAATCCACAACAAGCATTTCCCGCATGATTCTTTATATTTTTAATTTCACGGTCAAGGAACAAGACATTTTTGATTGGGGGAAGTTGATTTCAATTGAAATCTGTTCCCAATTATCATGATTCAAACATGAGAAGAAATTTATATGTCATCCTACTTGGTTTTCGCGATAGCGCATTGCTGTCCATTTCCAAAACTATCTGTGTCCAAGAAGGTAAATTGTGAATTCGACCCAGTAACCTTTTGGTACCAAGCCTTATGGAGGCACAAGGCCTCCCATTGTTTTTATGAGGTTTTGAATGACTTTGTCTCAGTTTTCAAAGATTTATTGTTAGGAAAGGATGCTCCCCGAATGTCTAACCAAGCAACCAAGTTTTTGGATAGGAAGGGGACACTTGAACAAATGGAGAATTACAATGTAATAATGATTTTTGGCTCCAAGGAAAATCCTACTTTCCTTCTGTTATCCCTCCAGGAGTCCTTCTCAGGTTGTATCTTGAAGAAGCCTGGTAACTTAAAGTGTATTTTTTTTTTTTGTTTATTTGTGGATCAAATGGGATCACTGGCCTACTAGATTGGTATCAATACGATCAAATGTATATAACCAAATGAGACAATGCTTTCAAGAATTAATGATCAGATAGATAACAAAACTAGTGGATGAAGAAAACTATGCTTATTAACCAGAACACACATGTGATGGGTCAAATAAGATAGTGTAGATTACTATTAAATCAAGCTTATGAGATAAAAAAATGAGATAACATTCATTAGCAGCTAAAACAAACTTGAATCAAAGTACAAAAAGAGAGGTAATGACAATCTGACATCAATAATGAAAGGAAACTGTGATTCGAATTATATATCTGAAAGTCTATTACAATAGCCTCAAGTTTTATGTATCCAGACTCGAACCATTAGTCTATAAAATTGATAGGATTTATAGCCTTTACAAACAGTTTCAGATCCTCAAAAGATGGATCTGATAACCTCTTCTCCTATCTCAAAATCAAATTTGTGAGGTGGTTGGAAAAGACAAACATTTCTGGAAATATGTTGCTCAAATATTGACCCATATCTCTCAAACCAAAACTGTTGTGTACAAATTGGAAGAAAATTTTGTATATTGGTTTGTTGTGAGAAAAAACCTGTCTCAGTTATTTGACATTCGCTTTTATTTTCTCAGGATTTGCATTTCAAAAACATGTGTCAAACAGGGAAATTTTGAGATCCAAAAATTAGGGCTCAGAGATGAGTTCGATTATTCCAATATATGAAACCTGTAGGAAAAATGAGAGAGTTTATTGTTCTTTGACATGTTAGCAACAAAAAACTCCATCCGTTTCTCAAAAAGATTCTCCAGTCGCTCAGAATCATCATTTGAAAATGATGACTCAACATAGTAAAAACATACTTTTCTGCACTTTTAGTGGCTAAGAGAGCCCTGAATTTCGCGTTTAAGCCACCAAAAGCTAATGATTTCTATGGCTTAGAAGCCCTTTTGGAAAGGCGCTTAGCCACCGAAACATGAGTTTTGACTTTTTTGAAGGGAAAACCAAATAAAATATTTTTCAAACTTTATTACATACTTAAAGCTCTAAAAAATGAACCTTAAAATTTTAGAAATGTATTTTTCAATGACTTCCTATCACCTAAAATAAACAAATTTGGCTGTGTTATTTGAGGAGATAACATCTGGCTCCTTCTGGGGATGAGATCCTCCCTGTGAGGTTTCAAGAACCTCAGATCCAATGCCTTTCCTATTGGGCTATGGAGTCATTTGGCCCGTGCAATTGATCTTCTGCAAACTTGTAACTTGCTTGTAGCCTTTATCATTGGGCTATGGAGTCATTTGTCCTTTAGAAATGATCCCCTGCCACCCTGTAGCCTGCATGTATCCAACCTGTATCCTGCTCTGCTTATTCAACAACAAATAATTGAAAGAGTCTACTTTCTCAGATGAAGAGATTATTCTCTTATCTACTCCTACTTTAAACATTGTATTGATGCTTAATCAAGTAAACTCATGCTTCCAATGAAGCCATGTTAGAAACTGTTTTACTAAACCTGTTCTTGATCTTGACCTGAAAAATAATGGAATGCATAGCCAACATTAAAGTGGTTTGAATAGATGATAAATCCATCTTTCACTTGACAAAAATATTTTAACATCTATGCTTTCCATGGATTCCAAATAATTTGCAATAGGGTCATTAAAACCATAAAGGAATACCTCTTTATGTTGTTGTTCCGAATGGAAGGTTGTTGCTGATGGTTGTCTTCACTGATCTTAGTGTTAAATGTAGACTGCTCAACCTTTGATGGAAAAACCTGTATGATTAATTGCTAATCTAAAGATTTTTTATCCCCTTTAACATATCCATGTGACTTAAATTCATCACTCTGATGTAATGGTGTATTACAACTGACAATTTCTGGAAAAAAATAATAAATATGTTCTGGATCTTCTACATCACTGTCTTGATAATGATGAAATGAAAACTGAGTCTGAATATATGTATCATGAAGAAAATTCTAATCACCCTCCCCAACAATGAAATCTTTGCAAGATGAATCTTCTTTGAACTTTTGAACTTTAGATCCACAACTTTCATTAATTATAACATGCATACATTGCTGATCATCCCTTTGTTAAAAAGTAGAACTAAGTGAAATTCCAGAAACAAACAAATCTCCACAAAACTTAAAATCTTCTTCTTCATCACGATATTTGCCAAAAATGGGAACAACATGATCCAATTCTAATGAAAGGGATGAAGATTCATGCATAGAATTATCAACAATAGGATCTTGAAAAAGATTTGGAAAAATATCACCTTGTTCCTTATCATAATTTGAAACAACATATTCATAAGGAGAAGAATGATCTTCCTGATGCTCTAGTTGGAGATTATATAGTCCCTGACAATCCTGTTCCTCATGGTTACTGCAACTTCTATGGATATGCAAATATGGAAACTGTATGCTATCCTCAGTATCTACTGCAGATTCAATATTGTCACATGCTGATATAAAAATCTGCTGATCATTTTTCAAGTTTTCAAAAGGAATAATCCGATCTTCATTACAACCATCTTTAATAGATTCATTTAATGCAATGTCAAAAGCATCACTATGGTTATCATAATGTTGATCACCAATCCCTTGATCAAGATGAGAGATATCTTCTGCTGCAGCAAAGTCTTCATGAATGTTTGGATCTTTAAATAAATTGAATTCATGACAACATTTGAGATATAGAAGATCAACTGGAAATTCGTCTTTACAAAACACATGAAAAACAACATGAAAATCTGCCAAAGTGCTGATATTGGCAATAGGAAGAGATCGGTACCAATCACGATCAATTCCCTCTAATGAAAAAATGAAAAGCTTAATTTGAACATCCTCATGTAGAATTTCAAGCCAATGAATAAAGTCATGAAAATACAGCAAGTGTTCGGCTGGTACTTCCCACTCTTCTCCTCGAAATCTAGGAATACTACGTTCCCATTCATCTCTACTAGGCACTGCATTAGGGTAACCAAAAATACTTGAGAAATCACAAAATTCATACCTCATCGCTAAGATTTGGTTCATTTCATACCAGTGGAGTCACCAAAAGATTTCAGAGCAATGGAGTCGCCAATGAATCCATCCTTCATGGAGTCGCCAGATAGATGATTACAACCAAAAATATTTCTAGACTTTGTCTATCATCAAAGTTGGATCTTGTCGTCTCCTAAGGAAGCTGAGCTTCAATCTCCTCCCCCCGACAACGGTGCCAATTTGTTATTCCTCCAAGAGTTCTTCTCAGGTTGTATCTTGAAGAAGCCTGGTAACTTAAAGTGTAATTGTTTTTGTGTTTATTTGTAGATCAAATGGGATAACTGACCTACTAGATTGGTATCAAGACGGTCAAATGTATATAACCAAATGAGACAATGCTTTCAAGAATTAATGACCAGATAGATAGAAAAACTGGTGGATGAAGAAAGCTATGCTTATTAACCAGAACACACATGTGATGGGTCAAATAAGATAGTGTAGATTACTATTAAATCAAGCTTATGAGATGAAAAAATGAGATAACAATCATTAGCAGCTAAAACAAACTTGAATCAAAGTACAAAAAGAGAAAGGTAATGGCAATCTGACATCAATAATGAAAGGAAACTGTGATTTGAATTATATATCTGAAAGTCTATTACAATAGACTCAAGGTCTCTATATCCAGACTTGAACCATTAGTCTATAAAATTGATAGGATTTATAGCCTTTACAAGTAGTTTTAGATCCTCAAAAGATGGATCTGATACCTCTTCTCCTATCTCAAAATCGAATTTGTGAGGTGGCTGGAAAAAATAGAAATTTCTGGAAATATGTTGCTCAATGATTGACCCATATTTCTCAAAAAAAATGGCTATGTACAAACTAGAAGAGGCTTTTGTAGATTGGTTTGTTTTGAGAAAAAACCTCTCTCAGTTCTTTTATATTCGTTTTCATTTTCTCGGGATCTGCATTTCAAAAACATGTGTCAAACATGGAAATTCTGAGATCTGAAAATTAGAGCTCAGATATGAATTCGATTCTCCCAATATGTGTCACCTGTAGGAAAAATGAGAGAGGTTATTGTTATTTGACATGTTAGCAACAAAAACCTCCACCCGTTTCTCAAAAATATTCTCTAGTCGCTCAAAATCATCATTTGAAAATGATGACTTAGAATATTAAAAGAAGACTTTTCTGCACTTTTGGTGGTTAAGAGAGCCCTGAATTTCACGTTTAAGCCACCGAAAGCTAAGGCCTTAGGTGGATTATAATCCCTTTTGGAAAGGTACTTAGCCACCGAAACCTGAGTTTTGACTTTTTTGAAGGGAAAACCAAATTAAATGTTTTTCAAACTTTATTACATACTTAAAGCTCTAAAAAATGAACCTTAAAAATTTAGAAATGTATTTTTCAATGACTTCCTATCACCTAAAATAAACAAATTTGACTGTGCTATTTGAGGAGATAACATTTTCCATGTCACATTACTGATAGAATGTTTGTTACAAAAATAGCAAGGAAATACAACTACCGGTTGAATTTTTTCCATGAGAAGTGAAAAAAGTAGTTCATTCCTCTGCCTTGGAAAGTCGGGGACTTCTTGTTCAGGAATGTCAGTAAGATTGACGAATTTTCATTCCATTTCAACAAATTGAACCTAAGATATGCTGAAATACTAAGAGGGTTCGACCCTAATGGGATTTTTGTAGAAAATTTGCTAGCAGTTGACTTCAACAATTATTTTATCCATACACTCATGAACGAAGACATAGACAATAACAAGAACACTCCTGCTCCTGATGCTAGCGACCTAGAGACATTGCAAAGCACCAATGAATTGTACAAACAACATGAAAAAGACCCCGGTGAGAAGAGTGTCCAATCCCCAGCTAACACTCCCAAGAGTATGACATCCCAGAGCATCGCTCCAATGACCCACCCCAGTAAGAAAGCAACCCACAATTCTTCAAACAGAGGAGGAGATAAGAACCCTCCTACGAGTAAAATTGATAGTTCTCACAAGCTTCTCGTGAGGAAGAAGAGAAAAAACATTGTGCAAGAAGCAAAAGAGTCCATAACTGAAAGTGAAGACATGGAACTTGAGACTGATCTCAAAAACGTATTCCCCAACATTGATCATCCCAGGGACACGATCCACCATAATCCCCTAATGGAAATAGATGAGACCGAGATTTTTGATGAAGATGAATCCTTCGTATTCTAGAGCATTGTTTTTGACAGCGAATCTAAAAATTTAATTATTGAAAAGAGAGATGTAAGAAATAAGAAAGGGAAATCTCATTCAAAGATTAACCTTAGGAACATGTAGCGGTCTCAAATCTCTTGAATTCACCAAGAAACCAGAGATGCTCTTGATTATTCCATTGGAGGCCTTGAGGCGGAGAATGCCAAACTGAAGGACCGAATCAAGGAATTGGAGGAAGCTTTGATTCCTATCCCATTGCTTGCTAGTCCTTTATAAATAACCATGCCTGCCACCCCTACAACCAAGTTAAAAGGATCCTCTAGCCTCCTCACATTGTGTAGAGGCTATGTGGAGAAGAATATCAAGAAAATAATGGAGCTAATTACTGAAGCCTATGAAACATAAAAAAATATAACTTCATTTGGAACGAGGGCACACGCTTTCCAGGAATATTTGTAGGTGGATTTAAAAAATGAAGAAGGTTTCTATCTAGACGCGGTCGTCCCTTTTGGCATCAATGTCACCAACATGACAGAAAAGAGAAGAAGAGAAGAAGACCTCCCCTCCCCAAATCGGATCAAACAATTAAATGCATGCTGGAAAGAGAAAGTTAAGAACCTACATCTCATTGTCCTATCATTTGAACAAACCATATCAAAGAAAGAATAATTATTCATAAAGCTGATAGAAATAGACTTAGCCAGAAGTACCAACAACGTCCAACACCCCAAATTAATCCTCAAATCCTTGTTCTTAACCAAGAAATCCTTCGATGAACAAGTTGATATTTTTAAGGGGTTGTCTTTAGATTTTTTTTACGACATCCTTGAATATGATGAAGATGACGTGGACAACTGACTAGTGGACTATTCGGTAAAAAATCAAGAAATTGATCAGGCTCAGCGTAATCTTTCTATCGATCTAAGGGAATTATAAAGCGATCTTTTCAACATAAAAATCCGACATGAGATCAACGCGGCCACCATGAGAAGTGTTAAGGTTTAAGCTATTATTAGGTTTCTTTTCAATTCACTAGATAACCATAGCATAGGTAGGATCACTGAGAAATACACAATCACAAGAGACATATCATTTATCCTAGGAAACCCTCATGGTGGAGAAAACCCAACAAAAACTTCCTTAATATAGATAGCCAATACAATTCCAAGAGAATAAACCAAACAATACAGGAAGTCCTTTCCCAAGTAGTGCACCTCTCTCTCTCTCTCTCTCTTTTTCTCCAACTTCAGCTCCAAACTTGCACTCTGATGATCAAGTGAGTGAGTGAACAAATGAGGCGCTGGCCTCTCTTATTTATACAATCTGGCAGGTGCTGAACTGAGGTGTCTTTTCACTGGAAGGAACGACTTCTCATTCTGGGTGGTTTATAACCACTTTAATATATTCTGCGGGCCGACTTCTCATTTAGCATATTACAATTAGGGTTTGACCAATCCGCAAAAGGGGATTTGGTCATTTACAATGCCTGACATGATCAATCCACAAAAAGGGATTGATATAATGTATAATACATCAATAATAAAATAGAATACTCTTTGTAGTTACAATATTTCGACACTCCCCCTTAACAAGAAGGGTATTCTACAACAACATCAGGCGCGAGAGAGGGAAACACCATCAACAACATCTTGGAACATTGACTGACATATCTATAAATCATCAGAAGTTTTTCTCATCATCATCGTTCTCAACATGGAGCTGGAGTAGCATCATCATCCTCATCAGCATGAGCTTGAAGTAACATCCTCATCTTCTTTAGCACGAGTCCAAAGGAATATCATCAACATCTTTAGCATGAGGATAAAGTAACATCATCATCTTCTTTAGCATGAGGCTAAAGTAATATCATCATCTTCAACATTAAAGCTGAAATAACATCATCATCTTCAACATTAAAGCTGAATTAATACTCAAGTTGATATTTTTAAGGGGTTGTCTTTAGAAAAGTCTTACGTCATCCTTGAATATGATGAGGATGACGTGGACAACTGGCTAGTGGACTATTCGGTAAAAAATCAAGAAATTGAACAGGCTCTGCATAATCTTTCTATCGATCTAAGGGAATTAGAAAGCGAGATTTTCAACATAAAAATCTGACATGAGATCAACGTGGCCACCATGAGAAGCTACATTGAAGAATGGCCCCAAAGGGCAATCAACAAGCTCACCGATGAAGGACAACAAGTGGTTGGCACGATTCCAGTAACCGTTGATGAGAGCAATAAAAAGGCATCAACAAGAAAATAGAAAAGAGGGAGAGAGATACCATCATAGTAAGTCTATACTTATCACATCCTTCTTTCTTTATCAATCCCGTGATTCCACCTCTTCAAATAGAAATGTCTAACCAAAGATTGATAATTTTCAATTTCTTCTTTTCAGGTCTTGCTGTCTACTGTTGCCCACTTCTTCTTTCTACAGTCTTATTTCTTGTACTTATTTCTTTTATGGTCTGCAGGAGCCCCAATCCTAGTCTATATGACAAACACATTTAAATTTCGAGGAATATGTAATAGACATTATTATTTTTTGAGAAATTTCAAAGAAAACTATTTCGGGAACAATCTCGACGGTGCCTTGTAACCCTGTTTTCAGAATGCAAATTTAGTTCTCTTTATGCATGTCGGTCATATTCTTTTATTTTTATGTGCTCAAAACTCTTTATCTTGAACTATGTTGGATTTCAGGAAATTGTGTTTATTTAATTTGAATGTTTGATGTGTGTGATTCCTGGTCCTATTTTCTAGGAACCTTTATTTTAAAAAACAAAAAAAAACATTTTCTATCATTTTGTATTGCTTTAAGTCATTACAACGGACTTTCTCTAAGTCCCACATTTGAACTATACATGGCCCAGGAAAAACTTAAAGAGGAGCACCACATATATAAAAATGTAGTAGGATTGGCATCCTTGTTAGGTTGTCGTTTCGATCCTAACAGATTCAAGGGTGAACAGACTTGTAAATACATCAACAAGAATATCCACAGAAATAAAAACCTTCAATTTTTTTTATCATTGCCAAAAAACAATCAACTAGATAGATATGTTACAAATATATCAGTTGGTACTATACTGAACTGTCATAGGCATCTTACAAATATTTCAGTTGGATAGGCATGTTACAAAGATGCCCTTTTCCTGGAGAGAAATTG
Source organism: Picea engelmannii (assembly GCA_009831015.1). Classification (NCBI taxonomy): domain Eukaryota; kingdom Viridiplantae; phylum Streptophyta; class Pinopsida; order Pinales; family Pinaceae; genus Picea; species Picea engelmannii. The sequence goes on along the minus strand of ML778650.1, from coordinate 446,438 downwards.
CAGATCAACCTTTGCAAAGTGGGCTTGCTGATCACAAAAAAACGTTTTAGGAAAATGGCATCTTCCTCTATCTCGACACCTTCTTTTCATACAGTTTTAGTTAAATTCAATGAGCTGAAAACTCGTGAAAATAAACAATCATGTTAGGTGTGTCTTAATATATAGAAAAAATTAGCAAACACAAAGGTCACACAAGAAGATCAAAGAATCTTCGACATTGAACACATTTTCAAAAAAAATCATATGGGTTTTTTTGCCATCACATATAACTTTATTTATCCTAGCACATATAAAGACATACAAGCCAGATGTTCTATTTAATAGAATGAAATGGATGTTGCTTACTTTGTCCATGGGAAAAATTAAAGAATTGACTATGAAAGTTGAAGTTAACTCTAAATATTGGGATGAAAGTCAATTGAAAGCATACAAAGATCATTATAAATGAATTTCATAAATACATTAAAGAGATAAAACCTACAACGTAGGAACGGAAAATTTCCAAGATGACAAGTCAGACTCCAACAATATATCAAGTTACAAGTGATGGCGATATCTGTGCTTTTTAGTAGCTATCTACTGCACTACTGATAATAGGAAAAATTACGGAATGTTATTAAGAAAATAAAAGCAGGATGGATTATGAAAAACACAGTATAATTATAATGAGAATACTTTCAAAAACTAAATGGTTTCAATGCTAGAATTTCTCTAGGAGATTAACGCTCGGGCGCCTTCTCTTTCCGAAATGAATGTGAGCCGTCGATCAGTTTCCAATGTGCGATCTTGGCAACTCTGTCACTTTAGCATCCCTACTAAAGTTTTACCAACCTGCCAATTTTAGAACTCCCTTGGCCATATGTAGCGAACAAATTTCTCACAAAGTGACTTTCTCGCTAATTACTTGTTGACCCGATAGTAATATAATATTATCGTTAACTAATTTGGGAATTCGGGACTCCAACTTTTCGGGACTTCAGGCTTCGGGGGAACTGTGATTTTTTTGGAAGGAAAACTCCCAAAGTGACATTCTCCCGGAGTCATATAGCAGCCTGATGTCTTTTGACTGACGTGTCGTAGAGTGCCACATGTCCTTTTCTACATGGATATCACCTGTCCCACGTACTATATTGTGCTATGTTGCAACAGTAACTAGGACCTCGCTGAATTTTTCCTATGTGTCTGCTTGGACTCTATCCATTCATTACAACACACATACTTCAATGCGAAAGTTCTAATTCTATGGGCACCGCTACACGAAGGTGGAATGCCACTTTGCTCGGAAAATAGATAAAATACAAATGAAGTACGAAATATATGGGCAATGCCACAACTTTTCAATTTAGGCTGAAAATAGAAATGAAGTAGGGAATATATTTTATTATTATATTTGATTGAAGCCTATGGATTTTTCAAATTACAAATGTAAACGGATGGTTTTATCGTACAAAATAGATATGTTTATTATAATTTTTTTTTTGAAAATGGCTGAAGGTCGATTGGCTACAATGTGAATACTTTTTTTTCACATCTTTTAGTAATAATATTCACAAATCCTTTTTATGTAATTTTAAAAAATTGTGTTATTAAAAAAATGTATTATTACATATGGATTAAAAAATTGTGTTATTATATATGGATTAAAAAATTGTGTTATTACATGTGGATTAGGTATAAAATTTATAATTGTTTTTACTATATAAATAATATCTTCTTGGTATAAAATTTATATATATTTATAATTATTTTTATTATATAAATAATATCTTCTTGTCAAATTATTTTGTGGATAGATATATTTATAATTGTTTTTACTATATAAATAATATCTTTGTCCAATTTTTAAATTATATATATATATATATATATATATATATATATATATATATATATATATATATATATATATATATATAATTTTTTACTATATAAATTATTTTGTGGATAGATATATTTATAATTGTTTTTACTATATAAATAATATCTTTGTCAAATTATTAAATAATATTTTGTCATGGATTGGCATGTATAAGGGATCTAATATTTTTTCACGGAGAGGCATGTATAAGGGATCTAGGAGGAATTTAAAGGGGATGTTTAATATATTGTTAAATTATTAAATAATTTTTATATTTTGTCAAATTATTTTGTGGAGAGACATTTTTAACATTCTTGTATAAAGGAAATTATTAAATAATATTTTGTCAAATTATCAAATAATATAAGGGAGATGTTTAATATCTCGTTAAATTATTAAATAATGTTTTGTCAAATTGATACATTTTTTACATATTTTGTCATGATTTTATTATTATTTTTTTTTTATGGAGAAACATTTTTTGCAATATAAGGGAGATGTTTAATATCTTGTTAAATTATTAAATAATGTTTTGTCAAATTGATACATTTTTAACATATTTTGTCATGATTTTATTATTATTTTTTTATGGAGAAACATTTTTTGTAATATATCTTACCTTCTTTAGATTTGGATTTGAACCTATGATCTCAATTTAGGAAATACATGTTTTTAACCATTAGGCTCATTCAAGTTGTACAAATGGAAATAAAAACATTCACTTAGGAAATACATGTTCAAAATTCTTTTATGGAGAAACATTTTTTACAACATACCCTACCCTCTTTAAATTTGGATTTGAACCTATGAGCTCCACTTAGGAAATACATGTTCTTAACCATTAGGCTCACTCAAGTTGTATAAAGGGAAGTAAAAACATCCACTTAGGATGTACAAATGGAAATAAAAACATCCACTTAGGAAATACATGTTCTTAACCATTAGGCTTACTCAAGTTGTACAAATGAAAATAAAAATATCTTTATAAATAATGGTAAAACTATATGTTAGTCAAATATTAATACAAATATCTTTATGAAGAGAGGAATTTAATATGTATACTTATATACAATAGTTAATTATATAGTGAGATATAAAAACAAATGTTAGATTTACACATAAATAGCAACACTATACATTTGATATTTACATAGAAAAATTGTAATAATTATGAGATTTTGTTGAATAATCGAACTATAAAAAGGTACCATTCTCAAAATGAGGGGAAGTACCCGGGGCTTTTCTCTGAGTGTTGTTACCAAGAAAAAAAATTGAACTGTAGAAACTTTTTTACATTTGGATGCGGATCTGAGATGCGTGGTTATAGAGCCACCCAAGAGTCTAAAAGAAAGAATACATAAGAGTCTAAAAGAAAGAATACATATCAGAGAAGTAAAAACATACTATTGTAAAAGAATATTGCTATACTCATTAACTCACCGATACACCAAACAATATTGGCCTAAGCAATACAAATACAAGTGCCTACTAGAGATATTCTCGAAATAAATCCATACATGGGCATGTCATGAATCTCCCCTTAAAGCAAGGAAGCAAAAAATACTTAGTAAGCTTAATTGTTTATGTGCATGAAAGTGCCAAAGCAAACACATGCAAGGAAAAAACAACACTCAAGCAAGTGTGTTGAAGTAAGTAAATGCATGAACATATGCACCAACCCTCCCCCATAAGCGTAACTTAGGTGAGTATGTGGGGATAGAAATGAAGAGACGGGTCTCGATAAATATGAACCATATTAGGTTTCATAGACAAAGTATGGGCAGATAATGTAACTCCATACTCGATTCTTTGCATTAAAATGAAACTTTCATGAATACACATTCGAATGACTTTTGGTCTTCATCTTTTGAATGAATCTTCTTATCACCTACAACTCTTCATATTTCTACTATTTACAATATTATTTACAAACTACCATAATCACGAGGATTAGGTATCCAACGTTCCCCCCCTTAATCATAAGGGGTGTTTTTGAGTCCAAGCATCATTCTGAACTTTTCAAAATTTTCTCTTCCAAGCACTTTGGCGAAGATTTTCACAATTTTCTCATTTGTGGAATAATATCTCAAGTGAATAGTCATGGCCTCTACATGATATCGGATTAGGTGATAATTTTTGTTGATGTGATTAGTTTGATCATGGAATCTGGGATTCTTGGCTAACTTGGTTGCAAAAGTATTGTCAACTAGAAGATGAGTAGAATTCACATGTTTATTTTGCAAATATTCAAGTATTTTCTTGAGCCACGAAATCTCCTTGGTTGCTTATGTAGCTACCACATATTCTACCTCTGTTGTGGAATATGCTAGAACTGACTATTTGCATGATCTCCAGGAGATAGTTGTTGATCCAAGTCTCATGAGATATCCTGAAGTTGACACTCCATTTTCTTTATCCCTAACAAAGTATGAATCAAAATATCCAATTAGGTTGAAGTCATCCACCTTAGAATACTTGAGTCCAAAATATTGAGTTCCCTTTAAGTATTTTAGAACTCTTTTTGCAACAAACAAATGTCCTTCACACGGTTTTTAAATGAACCTAGAAAAAATCCCAACAAATGAAATATCTGGTCCGATGGTGGCAAGGTAGATAAGACTTCCCCCAATTTGTATGTACTTAGTTGCATCCTCAAATTCATTCCCTTCTTTTGATGTGAGCTTCAAAATCAATTCCATTGGAGTATTGATAGTGTTACACTCAGTCATGCCAAACTTGTTCAACAATTCTCCAATGCACTTTTGGGAGATGAATACTTACTTTGGATATTGAGTCACTTCAATGCCCAATTAGTACTGAAGATGTCCCAAATCTGTCATCTCAAATCCTTTATTCAACTCTTTCTTTATGGATGCAATGTAACTTTCATTGTTTCATGTTATCAACAGATCATCTACATACACTACAAGATATACAACAATTTTCCAACTCTCTTGACAAACAACATCAAGATTGAAGTGCTTGAAATTCAATTTCAAAAGATGCTCAATTAACTTTTCATACCAGGCTCGCGGTACTTGTTTTAGGCCATATAAGGATTTTATGAGCTTGCATAGTTTTTGTTCTTGTCTCTTCACAAAAAAACCTTTTGGTTGAGACATGAAGATATTTTTTTTCAAGTATCCATTCAAGAAAGCAATTTTCACTTTTCCATCCATTATGTGCTACCAAGGAATATAGAGTATGAATGTTGGCCCATTTTGTTCCATTTTGTTGCGAGGGAAAAAGTCTCCTCATAACCAATACCTTATTTTTGTGCAAATCCTTTTTCCAAAAGTCTCTCTTTGTGATTTTCAAGTAAGCCATCTGATTTGTACTTGTTTTTGAAAAACCACTTGCAACTAATTGGTTTGGTTCCAAATGGAGGGTTCACCAAATTGCATGTCCCATTCTTGATGAGGGCCTTCTATATGGGTTCTTTCCACTCATCGTGAGAATTGGATTATTCAAAGGAAGTTGGTTCAAATTTAGTAGATAAATTCAAATCACAATCACATGAAACATCCATATCATCTACACCACCTAAATTTGATTTATCTACATCACCTCCATCTTGTCTTGAGGAACTTCTAGTTCTTGTCTTTCCGACCTCATCAGGAAGAACACTGTCAAGTGTCTATACAATCCATTTTGGTGGACCTTTCGGAGATGGCCCATGTTGCTTAGCTTACTGAGATGGTGTTGAATTGTCATCAAGGCTCGACCTTTCAACCTATCAATCACATCATTCAAATGAAATTTAGGTTCTGATGAAGTGGCATGAACTTCTTCATGAGGGGGATATGGTGCTTCAAAAGGAGATTCCATATATTGATCTAAGATAGGGATCCCCCCTTCAAGATGTGGAATCTCATCATCAAATTCATGATATGTCTTTACATGAGTGAATTTATCCAGATGATCATGTTGTATCTCAATAGTTTTTTCATTCTTGGAGGATTCATGAAAAATTACATCTCTGGAAAGAACGAATTTATTTTTTACCTCATTGTAAAGAAAATATGCCTTGGTGGTATTTTGAGTACCCCAAGAGTATGCACTTCCGACTCCTTGCATACAACTTGTTTCTTTGCTTCTTAGGAATTAAGACATAATAGGTGGAACGAAAGACCCTGAGATGCCTCACAAAAGGAATGTAACATACCCAGCCACCCCTGGGCTAGACACACTACCTCAAAAACCCTATTCGAAACTGAATTCAAATTTTGATACCATTTAATTATTAAAGAAGCATGAAAGAAACATGATAGCAGTACATGCAATAATAAATATTAATTCTACAGTATAAATAATGTTTAAACATACCATGCATAACAATAACAAACAAGCATGCATGTTATAACATATGAATATCAGAGACAATAATTAATATACAACAGAAATAAATATACAACAAAGAAACACATGAAAAAGAGCACTTATCTTTAACAAAATAGTTCACCAACTGGATGCAGACCAAGGACATTCCACCCAACCATAGACACTATTGTTCCAAGTCTCAACAACTGATCACCCTCGAGCCAGGGCTATGGATCCACAAGGACATTTCTAGGGTATCACTCAGCTTCCCAAACCAGTCAACACTCAATCTCTCACAGGTTTCTCAACACACAACAATCCAGAGTGCACCAACTCTCTTCTCTGCTATCTTTCACAACCAAGAGAATGGACCCCCTTTTCTGCCACGTAGTCCCTCAGGATGTCCACCTCCTTCCAGGGCTCCAGTGCATCTGGTCAAGAGTCTCCATGTTGGGACTCTTAGGAATCACAACTGTGAATACAGTTTAGTACATGCCAATGCCTCTCAGACATGCAAACATTATTTCATGGATGAAACACATCAGTCACTGTTACAACCAACAAACAATGCCTTCATCCTTAATAATTCGCCCCCATGTTCTCATTCCAACAACAAGAATGAATGTGTGAAAAGTGAACATAATGGAGAGTGTGAACAATGAACAATGAATGACCAAAATGAGTGAAGAAGAATCCCCAAACGGTCCACAATATGGGTTTATATATTTAGTTTCAAATTGAGAACCACATGGCCTTCCCCAAGAATCTCATGTAAACACTTCTCTCCATTAAAAAATTTATGGGTAAATAAAATATGATAAAATGACTTAGCCACTTAATCCCCTTCACTCGTGGAATCATACCCCCCTATAACTTGTGTCCTTATCCGTCTTGTAGCCATTAATGTATTTTATTATTAATAATGATCATAGCATTAGATTTCCTAGGCACACTGACCTCTTTAATTGTTTGGGAACTCCGACCTTTCATCAAATAAAAAAAATACATGATTTCATATGGGAACTCAAAACTGGAGTATCACATTCCCCTCCCCCTTATTTTGGCACTGTCCTTAGTGAATACACAAAATAGAAATAAAATTTTCAAAATTTATTGAAAAAGTCATGGGTAATCTGCCCGCATGGCATACACATGATCCCAAATAGTATCTTCAAGACCATAATAGGTCCATTGAATTTTTACCATCTCTATAACTCGATTATGGAGCATTTTGATTTTTCTGTCCAATATGCGCACCAGTTGGACTTGAAAATATCCCTTTGGCTCTACCTGAATCAAATTCCAATCAATGACATGGTTAGGATAATGTACATATTTTTTCAGCAAAGAGATATGAAATGCATTATGCACATTCAAGGAAGTAGGCAATGAAAGCATGTATGCAATTGGCCCTATTCTGTCGAAGATCTCAAATGGACCACAAAATATGGCTGCTAGCTTTGTACAACTACCCAACTTCAATGAGCTCTTCTTGGATTCACTTTTAAAAGAACATGCTCCCCCACTTTAAATTCTCTAGTTGTCTTGTTCTTATTTGCATAAATTTTTTGTCTATATTTAGTTGCCTTTAAAATTCTTCTTAATTCTAACCATCTGGTCTTCCATGTCCTTGAGAAATTCTGGCCCAAGTACTACTCTTTCTGCTAGGTTGTCCCAACTCATTGGAGTACTGCATTTCTATCATACAAATCCTCAAATGGGATCATCTTCATTGAAGCTTGATACCAATTATTATAGGATAACTAAACCAAATGCAAGTAGTCTTCCCACTTAGATAGTTTATCCATCACATACATTCTCAACATGTCTTCAATCACTTGGTTGACTCTCTCACTCTTCCCATCTAATTGTGAATGGTATGTTGTGCTCAAATTCATATTTGTACCAAATCCTTTAAATAATCCCCTCCAGAAATTTGAAGTAAAATTTGTATCTCTGTCTGAAACAATTTCCTTAGGTATCCCATGTAACCTAACAATTTTCATCATGTAAATTTCTGCAATATTAGTTGTTGTATGAGTCATTTTCACAGGGAAAAAATGAGCATACTTTGCCAATTTTTCCAAAACTACCATTATGGAATCATGTTTCCTTACTGTCCTGGGAAATTTAGTTATAAAATCAATGGTTACCTCTTCCCATTTCTTCTCTGGAATTGGAAATGGCTGAAGCAAACCTGTTGGGTGTCTATGCTCAAGTTTTACTCTCTGGCATTCCATACATCTAGCAATGTAATCAACAACATCCTTCTTCATTCCTGGCCAAAAGAATTGGCTTCTTATTGCTGAAATTATTTTCTGGTAATCAGTATGTCCATCATATGGAACACTATGCATTTCTTTTAGCAACAAATTCCTAAGTTATTTGGAACTAGGAACATAAATTCTATTCTTATGCATACGTAATCCATCTTCCTTAATATCATACTCTTTAATTTTCTGTTGTACATTTTCTTACTGTAAACTTTCTTTTACCTGTAAGTAGTGTTGATCTATAAAAACAACATATAAAATTATTCTCTTTAAATTTGACTGATGCATACTAACATCTATAGTATGCATGAGATGTACTCTTATGCTGAGTGCATCAACAACTTTATTTTCTTTTCCCTTAATATACTTAATTTCAAAGTCATACTCACTTAAAAATTTCAGCCATGTTGTTTGCCTAACATTCAAAGTTGGTTGTTCAAAAATATATTTTAGACCACTATGGTATGTCCTTAATTCAAATCTTTTTCCCATGAGATAATTCGTCCACATCTTCAATGCACGAACTATGGAAGCAAGCTCCAAATCATGTGTGGCATAATTCCTCTCATGTTCCTTGAGTTTTCTGGACTCATAACCAATGACATGTCCATTTTGAGTAGGACTCCACCAAGTCCTTCATTGCATACATCTGTTCATACCACAAAATTCTCATTTGGGTCAACAACCTTTAAAACATGTGCACTAGTAAGCAATTCTTTCAGCAAATTAAAGGTCTCTTCACACTCAGTTGTCCATTCAAATTGGATTCCCTTCTTTTGTAAATAAGTTATGGGATGATCAATCTTAGAGAACCCCGCTATAAACCTCCTGTAATATCCAACTAATCCCATAAAAGATCTAATTTCTGAAACATTCTTGGGTGTTGACCATCCTCTAATGGATTCAATCTTTTCTAGATCTACTGCTATACCTCGTTCTAAAATAATATAACCCAAATAATGGATTTGTTTTTGGTAAAAAGAACACTTACTAATATTGGCATAAATATGATGTTCCCTCAACACTTGTAACACCAACATCAAGTGATGTTCATGCTCTTCCTTGGAATAGAATAAATAACTATGTCATCCAAGAACAAAATGACAAACTTATCCAGATAATTTCTGAATATTCCATTCATTAAGCACATAAAAATAGCTAGTGCATTGGTCAGTCCAAATGACACCACTACAAACTCATAATGTCCATACCTGGTTCTAAAGGATGTCTTCTTCCTTGATTCTTACCTGATGGTACCACTACAAGGAAAATACCTTTTAGCAGAGGTTATAACAAAAGTTTCTAGTGTTACAAAATTGGCAAAAAAAACTCTGCTACAACATTTATTTTCGATAGCGGATGTTTTTGTGAATACTATAATGGAAGTTGATTATAAATAAAAAAACTTTGGGCGGCCAGAGGTGTTAGTGGATGTTTACAAGTTGGTGCGTTTGTATAAGGCACAAGCACTGATGCATACATACACCTACAACACCAGTGCTGTACACTTAACGTCAAGCACTAGGGCAGTAAGATATGAAAGCACCGGGGCAATAAAATATTTAAGCACCGGGGCAGTAAAATATTTAAGCACCGGGGTGTTTGTCTTATAAGCATAGAGGATTTAACATTAAAACGTACTGGGTGAGTTACTAATAATTAAGCACCGAGGCTTTCTACATAGAAAACATCGGTGTGTTATTAATAAGAAGGCATCGATGTTGTATAAAATAATATGCAATGATACGTTATAGGGAAAAACACCTCGGTGCATTAAAAATCGAAAGAAACGGTGATTTGCAGTAAAAACAAGCCCCGATGCGTATCAATAACACAATAGTGTTGATGCGTATCAATAACACATGCGCACCAGTGCTCTGTATAAGATTAACACACCGCTAGCCAAAATTTTAATATAATATTTTGGTATTAAATTAATATTGAAATGAGTGCTAATTGATTACATAAAAGCACTAGTGTGAATTTCATATGAAATGCATTGGTGAGTTTTAATATTACACGCATCGATGAGATTAATAATTAAAATACACCGAGAGACATCGACCTGTGATAGTGCAACTATTGTTATTTTTTAATTCCATTATTTATCAAAACATTTACATATATGTTATATTTTGATTAGCGAATTTGGATATGATGTTTGGATTAATTTGTTGTATCATCAGATTTTGCATCTCTTCATTATAATATTTAGTCATTCATATATTTAATCAGCAATGTAACATTTCACATTGACATTGGACAACACAATAGAATAAATTAAAACGTATTTTATTATATGAATAAGAGGGTCTTTATCATACAAAATGGGAAACTTATAGGTAATCCCTTGTCTTTCCATTGGGACACTATCTCCATTACATTAAACAAAAATGTCTGATTTTCATAGACAATTATTTTAAAAAAATACAATTGCAGCTTGCATTGATATCCAAATATATTGGTCATCATTCTTCACTGGAACTGTTGTTAGTGCTCGAGCTACTTCCATGCCTTGAGTTATTTTTCTGAATGTTTGGTTGATCGTCTCGATTGTTTTGTTCTTCTTGAAGTTCCATTTACAAACATAAAAATAAACTATAATGAGTCTATCTACATTGGTGAGAATAATGAAAATTGAAATAAATAATATACATGAATGAAAATTGAAAAACGACGTACCTCCAGAGCAAGAATTGACTCATGAATCATATACATATGTTCAAAATAAAATCTCATGCCATGTTTCAACAATTCCTCTGTTGGCTCAGTTCCATACATTGTTTCCTGCAAGTTTATACCCCATAATAAATCATATATTTAATATAAAGTATTGTTTTTGTTTCATTAATTATAAAATGATAGAAGTAAAACAACATAGATTATACTTACAACTTCCACAATTAATTTTTGATATGCCAACATATACTCTCAACCCTTAATTAATCCAATGCTAATCAATTTTTCCAATGGCTCTTATTTGTATGTTAGCACTTGTTTGAAGACATTCAAGTATGGTTTTTATAAAACAACTTAAAATATACAAAAAAAAAAACCTTAAGTTGTTATAAGGAAATAACAATTACTCACAAATTTTGCTATCAACTCTTTTATTCCTTGTTGTTGAGTTTTATGTGCAGAATGAGTTCCATTTTCTTTTCTTTTCTATAAGAGAATATTTGAAAATTAATATTTAATGTTTAATTAATTATTTGTACCTAATAGAAAAATTCAATGATTACATACATTTGAAGCACGTTGTTGTTGAGATAGCTCCTCCTGTGATGCAATCATATCTAATTATTTGACCATCTCCTTGTACACTTTTTTGGACATTCCTATTGACATATTTCGGATATCAACTTGTTGGTCCTTTGGGGTTTTCATAATTTTCCTGAAAAAATAACATGACAATAAAGTATTTTTATATTGATATATGAAAACTAAATATCACAAAATTGATATATTAATAAATGAATA
>ML778650.1:420063-434416 GCA_009831015.1 Picea engelmannii | reverse complement strand
TATATATATTAAAAAATAGTGTTTTTAGGAATATTACTTTTTGAATGATTCTTTTTTGTTGTTGTATGTTTTTGATATTGCAAGTCTGATAGGTCTCATTGACCATTGCTATGGAAATGCTTCCTGTAGTTTAAATATAACTTGGTTCTTGGAATCATTGGATTGATTTCTATATTGTAAGTGGAAAGTATTTCTATACGCTCATTCCACTATATCCCTCATAGTTTTGTAAAATCCCCCCCCTTTGATTAATCTCCAACACCACTCTAGAAAACTAAGGACTAATTCATCATCATTTGCATCTTCTATATTAATTAATTTTGTTTTGTTATGATGACATTATGTTTCCTTGTTGTTGGTGCATGTAGAACATTAAAAATATGTGAATTAATAGATTGTATGAAACATGTAATCTAATATTCCTAAGTATATTATTAATAAAAATTCAAAACAAAAAATCACATTGAATATTATTTTTTCATTCACCTGATTCATCCCTATGCAATTTTTCCATCAAGCTTTTATGCTCTTCTTCACTTAGATCATAAATAATCTTACCGAGCTTCCTCATTTTGTGGCTTTGCATGACACACACTAACCAATACATATTAGTTAGACTGACATATAGTTCAACCATATTAATTTTGTATAGAATTTACAATGAACTTGCCTTTTTTGTTTTTTCCGGATGTATCATCATTGTATCGACCATAAATTTTCTTATTTGAACTCTTCTCACTCATATTTTTATCAATATATAACCTGTACCATTCAATACATAAATTATTAAATATATTTTATAAATAAATCACATAATTTTTGAGCAAAAAAATTGTTGTAACCGATGTGCTTTTTATATACAAAGCACCAATGCGTTTATTACATAAAACGCATCGGGGCTTTCCATTCAACAACACACATTGAAAAATTTAATTCATTTTTTAAAATATTGTGAATTACAATGATGCGATTTATATAAAAGACATCACAATGACTACGGTAGAAAACAAAAAACATAGCAAAAAAAATAAACATTCATAAAAAAAAAAAAATAGAAAAATTACATCGATGAGAAGAAAAATTACACCAATGAGAAGAAAAATTAAAAAAATGTAGAAAATTATGTGACATCGTTTTTTGTGTTGTTTGGATGAGAAAACATCGGCGATATATTTTTTTTGCACCATATTTTTTAAATTAAAAAAAAAAAAAAACTGGATTTATCGATGCATTCCTTATACATAAACACACTGATGTGTTTCCATCGAAATGGTGCACTGGAAAATCAGAAAACATTTAAAAAAAAAAACGTCAAATCGAAAATCGTTTAAAAAAATAAAAAATAAAAAGGCAGAGGGTTGACTACGTTTGGGATCTGATGCAATAAGTGATCCCTTTGCATCACATGCCAAACACTTATATATAGAAAAACAAGCCCATTAGATCTAAAATACCTAAAATGAAAATCCATAATTCTGAAGTGATAGAGGGAGTTAAACCCTAGGGTGAAATTTTGCATTCATGTAAGCAAAAAAAACCAAGGGTTTAAGGTAAGTACGTTTTTTTTTTCATGAATGTAAGTTTTTGAGTGAATCACCATACCCTTCAAATCTTGATTTTCTAAATATCTCTGTTGTTCCAAAGTATTCTTCTACTCCACAGTGCTCCCGGGTATATCTCTCTTCCAAATCCGTCTCCTGTAAATTTTGGAAAAATAATGAAAATATTGAATACCTTCTTAATATTAATTTTTTTTATGAAAAAGGTTTAGAGTGAATCACCATACCCTTCAAATTCTCATATTCTGAATAATACTGTGGTTCCAAAGTATTCTTCTCCTCCACAGTGTTCCTCCATATGTCTCTCTCGCAAGTCTCTCCCCTGCAAATTTTTTCAAAATAATGAAATAGTGAATAGATTTTTAGTATTTAAATGACTCTATGAAATTCGATTCCCTCTCTTTTTTTAATTGTTTAAAAAAATCACGTTTTTTTATTTTTAACTTTTTTGGCATGACGGTATGTTTATGTAAGATGCATCGGTGCGACCATATTACATTATGCACTGGTGAGTCAATATGAATTGACACACCAGAGACATATAAATTTTTTTTATCAACAAAATCTTGAAACATGGTGTGGTTTATTTTTGAACGCACCGATGCTTATTATGAATATGCACACCAATACGTTTGTGGTTTATAAGCGCACCAGGATGCTTTTAAAGTTATTTGAACTTTTGTTTGCACATAAAATAATATATTCATCTCAAATTATCTTTTAGGATGAATTCACATGAATTACAATACTTCAGTATACATTTTACGTTTATGTTGTCTTATTCTTAAAAACTGGTTTCAAAAATATATTCAAACTCATATTGTGGTATGGTCCTAGAAAGTTATTTTAGATATGCATAGGAAAATATATTACTAATTTTGCTGAAATGCAGGGATAAAACCTTATTATATGATCAAATGGTGAATTCTTCAAATTGCATCCCATTCCATATTGCTCAAAGTCCATTATAGATTTCTCCCTTTCCATCTCCAGTAAGTTTAACTTATTTGATTTATGTTTTGATTATCTCATTGAATTTTTTTTTTATCCATGTCAATTTGAATAAAAATGTATCCAAATTTACAGGATCCTGATTTAGAATCGAGTTCAGATGCAAAAAATATTCCAGTACCAGTTTTGTTAGCACCAAAAGTCGCCTCTGGATTGTGACATAGGTAAGACCAGTACCCATTAGTTTGTATGTCAGAGTGAATAAATTTAAGGGTGGTCTAGTGGATGCAGTCTCAGGATAATATTGCTTTAACTCAGAAAACTGGGCTGGTATGCATAAGCAGATGAGGTCTTGATCTAACTTCAGTCAGTAAGTTGTAATAAAGGTGAATAGGGGGAAGAACTTAAGGAGAGTGAAGAGGTTTGCTATGGACATCCGGTCTTCTAGTAGCCCAAGGAGGAAAAACTCAGAAGACAAGATCCTCTTGGTTCAGATTTTTAAGGAACTAAATGAAATTATCACTAAATTGAGATCAAATATACATCACAATTCAACAATAACAACCCGACTGGATCATCCATGCCCGAGTCATTCAGCGTTGGGGGGAAAAGACAACAAAGAAACTGATTAAAATTGGTCACGACTTCACTATGATCAAACCTACATCACGAAAACATAACTACCCTCGACTGGATCCTCCATTCCCGAGTGTTCTAACACAACTATTTACAAAGATATGAAAGGAAGTTGACTTACATTAAACAAGAAGTCTCAAATACAGATAAATAACCATAAGAACTAGATTTTCATTAAAACTTTACAATGCAAGAGCCTAGCTCAACCATTGACCATTACAAAATATCAAAACTACATATATATACTCAGAAATTAGCCCAACAGAGGCGTGCTCGAGCCTCTCGTCCAATGCCATACGTCTGCATGTTCTCTGGCAGATTGCGCCTGCAGTCTTCTATCAGACACCATCTCCGATTGACATGGGTCTGGAGGAAAATCTATCCACAGGGGTACCACGGGCTGACGATTTAGTCCCCACGGTTGGGCCTTCCATGCCTTCCATTTATGGAGTGAGCAGAGGTTTCAACCACCAGCTCTATTTTCATGTACTTTCTCCTCTCGGGATCGAAACAAGACTTAAATCTCAGGGGGTAGCCACGTGCTACTCTCGGATAGGGCATCATATAAACATGTGATTGCGGGGCTGCTCAAAAGTCGTATGGGCTCAAACTCCTTTTGGGCCCGCAATCCACTACATTTCCTCACATATCATTTTCTCCCTACCATGGTTTTAATTGTGGGTCTGCTAAAGAAAATTATCGCCTGAGTATGTTACGTCCCCGTAATGGATCATGGCCTTCGATCTCGTGAACTTGGACAAGGATTTATGATCAGCGGCTCATATCTTCCCTCTTCAGATCAATGGTCAGATATGCTATGCATCTGACGACTAAGGCTCTTTGCGATGGGTGCCAACCTTTCCTCCTGAACCTACTTTCCATATGACCTTGGGCTGTGACCCTGGGCCCACTCTTTGAGCGCTTCGTGATTTCGCGTTTTGGGAGTTCGTGTTGTGATCCATGCTGAGACCTCCGACTCGCGAAATCGTGACTTCTTGGATCTGGCGCCACGCGTCTCTTCGGATCGGATGGCCCAGATCATTTCACGACCTCGTGCTTTGCTGATTCCATGCCCCGCCCCCTCTTCAGTGTGACCTCAGGCTGTGACCATGGGCCCAACTATTTTTTTTTTTTTATGTCTGGAGGAATCAACAACTAGTTGGGCATGTGCTTGCATTACACATGGCCATGTTATCCAACCGCTACCACTATAACCTCCAGGTGTGCCCACGATGCCCCTTACGCGGCACACAAGGTAAGTTGGGGGGATTTGAACTCGAAACCTCATGGAACTTCATTTTCACGACACTTGCTAATTGAGCTGCCCCCCTAGGGGCACCATGGGCCCAACTATTTGAGCACTTTACGATTTCACATTTCGGGAGTTTGCGCTATGCTCTTTGACTTCTCCATTCTGTGAGTCAACGAAATGCTAATATTGCGCTATGTGTCCTTCTAAAATAGACAACCTAGATCATTTCATGACTTCACGTTTTGAGAGTCCTAATGACTCTTCCCTTTTACTTTCCCGACTTGCGAAATCGCGAAAAGATGATCCAACGGTGCAGATTAAAACTTTGCTTGTCCCTTCATCTCCGGCCTTTGCCCTGACACTAAACTTCGAGAAAATTTCGGATCCTGAATACCCACGAACCGCCGATCTGTTTTGTTTGACGGATCTGACAACTGAGACTGAGCCTATTCTTGATGGATTTTTGTCGACCAGGTATGTGCACACCTTTTCACAATCGCGCCCCGACTTTGGATGAAGAACAATTGTGGGTTTTTTTTTTAAGCCTATTTCTTTCGCATTTGGTCAACCAATGGCCAACTCCAAAGGAAAACATCCCCCTGCAAAAATATGTGATAACATTAGGCTCCATGGGGGATAGAGTCCTCCCTGCGAGGCTATAAGATCTCCTTTTGCAGTTCCAATCGCCTTTTGTTGGGCTATGGAGTCAAGCTCAAAACACCCTGTTGAGGAATATAAAGCCGATAAGTAAAGGAAAAATAAACACATATGCTCCAAGGAGCTTATTTATGTACAGTCCTAAACTAATAAATTTTTACATAACGCTAGGTGAAAGAAAACTTCCACCATATCCATTCAAGTAACTTCCTAACTGGAATCTCCTTCAATTTGTTGATGATTGATAACGGATAATGCAACCGTGACAACATAATAGTTACATTCTTCAACTTTCATCCTAAGACTGAGGTTAGGATGAAGCTGGGAGGATTCAAAACATAAAGGAAATACAAATCCATGTATTCCTTCACAGGCTCATAGGACCAACGACAAACTCCATAAACTTTGTAATGGGCATCCTTTTCCTCCGCACAATGACTTACACATTGCTAAATGTCTCTGGTAAACACAGGCGGGTGAGAGGTTGATGTAGACTGATTGATCTCAGGCGATGGCTGCTCACTGATGGGCTTTGAACAAGAGATAAAATGATCCTCCTACTGCTCCTCTTCTTCTTCATGGATCTCCCAAGGATCATATTCATAATTGTCATAAGAAGGAATTGTGGGAAAGCTCTGTTCTTCCATCTTCTTCTCGGTGTCTTCTGCAGGTCCAGGATGGCTGATTTCCTCGTAATATTTTTCTTTAGCGAACAAAAGATAAGGCTCTGTAGTCTGTTCTTGGAAATCCTACATATCCAACTCAGAATCTGATTCGTAGCTGTCATATATAGGCTGGATTCTCCTCTGGTCAACAAACTGTGATGTGGGGCTCTGCTTCTCTTCATCCGAATAATCATCAAAGTTAGGGACAACAGGCACCTCAGGAGAAAAAATTAAGGCCTCTACAATTATGAAATATTCATTGTCATTCTCGATAGAGCTATCAAGGACATCCGCCTCAAGGACCGGAAAATCCTCTGCGCTTTCTTCAGATTCCAACCTTTCTAGTTTTGCAGTGAGAGATTTTACCAGTTCCATAACTTCACCCAAAACATCGTCTTCCTCCTCACAACCTTCATCCTCATAGATTTCATTAGAAACAACCATATCTTGATCATGGTCGTCACATTCCTTACAACAATTATGATAGATTAACTTAGAGGAATAATACCTTTGACAATGGTTATTAAAAGCTGCATGAGACTTCCCTAGGGAGGAGATGCTAGCAGGGGGTAAGGATCAATACCACTCACGGGCATCCCTGTACAATGAGAACATGAACATCTTCATTAATACATCCTCATGATGTATCTCCCACTGATGCATGAGTTTGTGAAACTCATGGAGATGTTGAGCATGGTTGTCCTCTTTATGCTCTCTAAATATGGGCAAATAATCACCCCATTCATCCATAGTATGGACAAAATTAGGAAAAATAGGAACAACAAAAAAATTAAAGGGAGAAAACCTTCGAGCCAGGATTTTGTCCATTTCGAACCAGTGGAGTCACCGATCGATTTTTTAATCATGGAGTCGCTAGGTGAAAGATATGCAGCATGCGTGTGTCTGGTCTTTGTTCACCATCAATGATCATATTTGATCATTGTGTTTCTCCCAGGGGGCTACCAGGTGTATCCAAAAGCAGTCACACTGAAACAATGGAGCCAAGACAGTGGAGTCTCCAGGTGCAATCACAATCTTCAAAGGTTATGATTTCTGATGCACCTTTAGAATCATAATCTCTTTCAGGGATGATTTTAAGGATGGAAATTTATTTTAAAATGTAGAAACCTTGGCGAATCTTAATAATCCTTCATATGGAAACTATAAATGTTTGGTGATATTCTTGGAAAAATTATTCAAATTTATAAGGATTCTATATAGTTTGTATAAATTTTTGGTGTTTTTTAAGGTAAAATAATTTTATTCTATAGAATTTGGGCAAATCATTTTTAGAATAACGAATATTTTTTGGGAAAAACCATGGAAAATTAGCCCATGAGCAAAATTTATCCTCTAAAATCATCCCTAAGATCTTTGTCGTTCTATGCCAGGGAAAATATTCAATTCATCCCCGACAGCGGTGCAAAAAATGTTAGCACCAGAAGTCACTTATGGATTGCGGCAGAGGTAATCCCAGTACCCATCAATTTGTATGTCATAGTGAATAAATTTAAGGGTGGTCTAGTGGACGCAGTCTCAGGATAATATCGCTTTAACTCAATAAACTGGGCTGGTATGCATAAGTAGATGAGGTGTTGATCTAACTTCAGTCAGTAAGTTGTAATAAAGGTGAGTAGGGGGAAGAACTTAAGGAGAGTGAAGATGTATGCTATGGACATCCGGTCTTCCAGTAGCCTAAGGAGGAAAAACTCAGAAGTTAAGATCCTCTTGGTTCAGAGTTTTAAGGAACTGAATGAAATTATCACTGAACTGAGATCAAACATACATCACAATTCAACAAAAACAACCCAACTGGGTCATCCATGCCCGAGTCATTCAACATTGGAGGGAAAAGACAACATACAAACTGATTAAAACTGGTCGCGATGTCACTCTGATCAAACCTACATCACAAAAACATAACTACCCTCGATTGGATCCTCCATGCCCGAGTGTTCTAACACAACTATTTACAAAGATATGTAATGAAGCTGACTTGCATTAAACAAGAAGTCTCAAATACAGATACATAACCAGAAGAACCAAAGTTTCCTTAAAAATTTACAATGCGGGAGCCTAGTTCAACCATCGACCATTACAAAATATCAAAACTACATACATATACTCAAAAATTCGCCCAATAGAGGCATGATCGAGCTTCTCATCCAATGCCATACATCTGCATGTTCTCTGGAAAACTGCGCCTGCAGTCTTCTATCAGACGCCAACTCAGATTGGCATGGGTTTGTAGGAAAATCTGTCCACAGGGGTACCACGGGTTGATGGTTCAGTCCCCATGACTGGGCCTTCCATTTATGGAGTCAACTGAGGTTTCAACCACCAGCTCTATTTTCATTAAATTCCTCCTCTCAGGATCTCAACAAGACTTAAACCTTAGGGGGTGACCACATGCTGCTCTCGGATAGGGCATCATATAAACATGTGATAGTGAGGATGCTCAAAAGTGGTATGGGTTCAGACCGCTTTTGGGCCCGCAATCCACCACCTTTCTCCACGTAGAATTTTCACCCTACCATAGTTTCAATTGTGGGTCCGCTCAAGAAAATTATCGCCTAAGTATGTTGCGTCCCCTTAATGGATCATGGTCATTGATCTAGTGATATTGGATGAGGATTTACGATCAACAGCTCAAATATGCCCTCTTTAGATCAATGGTCGGATCTACTATGCATCTGATGGCTGAGGCTCTTCACGATGGGTGACAACCTTTCCTCTTAGACCCACTTTCCATATGAACTTAGGTTGTGACCCTGGGCCCACTCTTTGAGCACTTTGCGATTTTGCGTTTCAGGATTTCACATTGTGCTCCATGTTGAGACCTATGACTCATGAAATCGTGACTTCTCGGATTTGGTGCCACACGTCTCTTCAGATCGGATGACCCAAATCATTTCGCGACCTCATGCTTCTCTGATTCTGTGCCCCACCCCGTCTTCAATGTGACCTCGGGTTGCGACCATGGGCCCAACTATTTGTGCGCTTCACGATTTTGCGTTTAGGGATTTCGCGCTATGTTCTTTGACTGCTCCATTCTGCGAGTCAGGGAAATGCTAATATTGCACCACATGTCCTTCTGAAATAGACAACCCAGATCATTTCATGACTTCATATTTCGCGAGTCCTAATGACTCTACCATTTTACTTTCCCAACTCGGGAAATCACGAAAAGCTGATCCAACAATCCAAATTAACATTTTCCCGTCCCTTCATCTCGGGCCTTTTTCCTGGCACTAAACTTCGAGTAACTTTCAGATCCCGAATACCCACGAACCGCCAATATGATTTGTCTGATGGATCCGATGACCGAGACTAAGCCTATGCTTGATTGATTTTCGTCGACTAGGTATGTGCACGCTTTTTCACAATTGCGCCCCGACTTTGGATGAAGAACAATTGTGGGTTTTGTTTTTAATCCCATTTCTTTCACATTTGGTCCCCCAATGGCCAACTCCAAAGGAAAACATCCCCTTGCAAAAATATGTGATAACAGGTTCAAAAACATTGGAAGGTCTCATCAGGAGCAACATACCACAAGCAATTGGTAGATGAAAATGGACAACTTTACCCTGCCAATTGTGACATTCCATCTTCCAGGCACAATCCTTGGTTGATGATGGTAATAATTGTTTGGTATAATTTAATTTGAACAAACAAGTTATTGCATTGTGCTTACTAATATCATCGATGTACTAATGTTCAATATTTTTGAAATTAGGATTCTTCTGATGATGAGCGACCTACCTACCATATTCCGTTGCACCCCACAAAAATGTCAACCCGAGAGAAGGTTGTAATGAGAGCACAAATCTGAGAGGAAGTGTACAAAGAATGGTTGAATCAACCACCTATTCAATTCCCACTACATCTAGATTCACCAATTAGGAATGACTACAACAATAGTAGTTCTTTAGAAGTTGACAATGGAGAAAATAAAAAAGAGGTTGGTATGGATGATTACTTACGAGATACAACTACCATAGATACAATGTTGTTAGACGCATTCCAGAACGATGATCTACGGGATGATACTCATATCAATGATACCATTTTTGAAAGCCTAAAATCTGCTTCCACCACCACTCTCTTTTGACCTAGTTCTCGATCAAAGTCCACCCAGCTTGGGACAACAATGTTACTATACAACGTGAAAGAAAAGTTTGGCATGTCAAATGCATGTTTCTCGACAATATTGAGGTAATTGACCAACAAGTGCCTTATATTAATTTTTAGAAATCTTCTCACACAATCAACATTAGAAATGGTTATTTTTATAAACGCTAAATGACCTTGTACATTTCTATTGCCCACTAACTTTAGGATATTCAAATATAAGGTTCTTCCTAGTGATAATGTTTTCCCCAGTAGTTACGAAGAGGAAAAGCAATTGTTGAAAATGTTGGGTGTTGAGTATATATTGTATCATGCATGTCAGAATGATTGTATTCTATATAGAGAAGAATATGAAGACAAATAGATATGTCTAAAATGTGGGCATGATAGGTACCATAAATCAAATAAAAATGGTAAATCACATGGTCCTCCTCATAATATATTGAGGCACATGCCTATAATCCCAAGGATTCAAAACCTCTTTTGTTGCAAATAATTAGCTATGTTGCAGGGATGGCATGCGTTGCACAAAAGTGAGTCGGGAGTTATGCCAATCCTAACAGATTCAATATCCATGAGGCATATAGAGAATACATGGCCATAAAATTTCAAGGATGAAGTACGAAGTCTATGACTCAACATAGAAATGGATGGTGTGAACCCGTATTCTCTTCAAAACATCAACTATTCTGTTTGTTCTGTAGTAGTGATCAATAACAATAGCCCCCCATGGTTTTCCATGAAGAATGGACATCTTATGTTGGCTCTTATAGTCCCTGGTAGTAGAAGAGTAAAGAATATGGATATCTACCTACAACCATTGGTAGATGAATTGAAGGAATTATGGGAAGGGATACATGTATACGATGTATCAAGACCCATCAAAACAGAGAGGAGTTTTACTTTGTATGACATATGTGCTTACACCACACATGATTATCCAGGATTAGGAGTTTGCTCTGGTAATTAAAATGTTTATTGATTTGTTTATATATGTAACATTATTTATTTGCATATTTAATTCACTGTGATTGACATTCTATTCTTAAATGCTAACGTTTTATGTATACAATAATTTGGCAAGTCTTGTAACTAAAGGATATCATGGATGTAAATATTATGGACCTTCTCTGAAGGCTAGGTGGTCCAACCACCTACGAAATACAGTGTATGACTTCTCAAGTGTAGTCCTCCCAGAAGAAAACTCTTATAGAAAAGAAACATCCTCTTTCAATGGTAAACCATAGATAACCCAAAGGACTACAATAATGACACCAACATAATGGCTTAGAGGATATGGGAGAGAAAAGGAGAAGGCGTTTACAAAAATGTTTGATTCAAATGGGGAGCCTATGTTCGATGATCTATAATTCTTCGACACCTATGTTGAGAAATTACCCATTGGGATGAAAAATAAATCTATCTTTTATGAGCTCCCCTATTGGGAGCATCTTAAGATTGACCACTTACTAGATCTCATGCATATATTTAAAAATGTTTCATATTATTTATGGAGGCACATATCATTGAAATAAAGTGACACATTAGATGTGAGGAGAGATCTTATTTCTTCAAAAACTAAAAATAAACGTTGGCCAAGACAATAGAGTAGAGGAGAGGTTGGTCCCTCTTTGTCTTTCAAAGAAGGTGATGTCCGATGGATTTTGAAGAAAGAAGATCTTTCTTTGGAAAAAGGAAGTTATATTGGGTGTGAAGGTGACTTATTTATATGGGTCTTCCCTACAATGTTGCTTCACTGTGCGTCAAGACCATTTGTCGGGGTTGAAATCACATGACCATTTGAACCTTATAAAGGTACGATGTATGCCAAAAATATGATTTTATTATTTGTAATTTATTTTTATGCCATGGGATAGAACATAATTAATTTTTTATGTGTTTACTTTGCAGTTTCATTATCCTCTTCTCATGCATGGGTGTGTGAAACATGAATTTCCCCATGACCTAAGGCACGCCATATCTAAATTATCTGCATTTGTACGTTGGATCACATCAAAGGATATTCATATGGATAGCATTCCACGGTGGCGTCAAGAGATAGCTGAGATTGTTTGTATGTTTGAGAAGGAACTACTACCGAGTGTCATGGACTTGCAGGTTCATCTTCTAATTCACCTAGTAGATGAGGTTGAATTAGTTGGGGTGGTCTCCTATCGTTGGATGTTTTTTTAGAGAGGTACATGAAGAAATTGAAAGGATTTGTTTGTCAAAGGGAAAAACCCAAGGGGTCTATGGTAGAGGGGTACATATCATATGAGTCTTTTTATTATGCTAGTGAGTACATCAAGAGGATAGACAACACACTAGGTGTAGTTATTTTGGATGACGAAAGGGATGAATACAAAAGAGAAGGCGAGCTTCTCCAAATGAATGGAAAAAGGCGTTTGATAAATAGTAAGTGACTTATCGTTTGTCAAATTTCTACACAGTAACTATTCACACTGAACTTCATAATGTATGTTTTCATGATCTCATATGTACTATATGTTGGTTTGATTTCATGAATATATCAATGAATTCAAAAATTGATGCCATTAATAAATTCATTCTTTACAATTTGGAGGCAACACAACCGTGGGTCGCATTGTACGAACAAAAGAGGAGGAAATGGGAAAGTGTCAGGAAAGACTTTAGATGTTTGAATGGTAGAAGCATGCCTTATACTGATCATTTAAAATAAAATACATCAATGATATGCCCCATTAGTTGGGTTGTTGATCAAGTCAGAGAGAAATATGGTGCATTCGATCATTACCCGCATGAAGAAGAGGATGCACTAAACATAGGGTTTGGTTGCAACAACTTGGTTAT
This sequence comes from Picea engelmannii, assembly GCA_009831015.1. NCBI lineage: Eukaryota > Viridiplantae > Streptophyta > Pinopsida > Pinales > Pinaceae > Picea > Picea engelmannii. The sequence continues at coordinate 421,733 of ML778650.1, read as the reverse complement.
AAATTTTTTGTATACATAATTTTTAACTTCGTAATTCACATTTGAATTGTAAGTACGTCTATATTATTTTATATTTTAATGGTCGGGTTATTAGACACATATTGACACTGCAATATTTTCATTTTTTTATAGGTGCATTTTTTCCCATCTATGTGGACATATGGACATCATTTTCACACAAAGGATGTCAATGGTGGACACATGACACAATATTGTGGAGTGGAAGTCAAGTTTGACCAATCTAGTCATGCTAGCCACTATGATCAAAACACCATACAGGGGAAGTTAGGTTACATCGGAAAGATACAAGAGATCATTCCAGTGGACTTCTCTTCTTTCCAATGTGTTATTTTTAGGTGCAAGTGGTGGGACACCTTTGATCAGAATAATGTAAAGGAAGATCATGATAGTGGGATGGTATGTATCAACTCTAAAAAGATGTGGGATGAAGCTAAGGAGCCTTATGTTTTCCAAAAACACTGCAACCAAGTGTTTTTTTACCCAGATGTGTTGGATAGGGATTGGTGGTTTATATTAATACATGACCCTAGATCAAAACATATTTTTGAGAACAACAATGTTATCATGCCAAGCGAGGAAGATAATGAGGGTGATAACAAAATAGAGTGATATGTACATTTTTTTTATTTCATCTTTAATACTATTGTTGTATATTTTTGTTATATTCTTTATTTTGCTAATTATATTGTTTTTTATTCATCTTTTGGTAGAGGAAATGTTAAGTTAATTATAACAAATCTTTGAACAATTTTAGTTGGTTAACAGTCAGTTTGATGTGTAATGTGTTTGTCTTTCAAATTATTTGTGATTGATGAAATGATTGTTATTTGAACATATTTATATGTCACTGCATATATTTAAAAATGTTTCATCTTCTTTAAGTATTTCCAATTGTGAAATCCTTAAAAATGTTAAATGTCCAGTGGAATTTTTAATGGGATATGAAATTCTACTTTTTATGTTGATATAATTAGATGTAATGATATGGTTGATATGCATGTTTAATAGTACAACATTTTTGAGGATATGCTAAAATGATGATTCAAAAACTGATTTTATGTTCATTTATTTTGTAGATTTAAAAGTAATATTAACAAAAAAATGTGGTTTATAATTAAAAAATTAAATTTATAACATGATTTTGTGATAATTTGGTTTTTAACTAAAATAGTGTTTGTTAGTTTACATACTTTTATCGTTTATTTTGAAAATATTTATAAAATTATGCCCCCAATGTGGAGTAAAACCACAATTAATGAAGTAATATTTTAAAATTTGATAGCAATTAACTTACGAAATAATGACAAAAATAACAATAGGAAGATTTGCATCCATAAAATTTTAAATCCAATAGAATGTTTATCATTGGGGATCATAAATTTTTTATAATAACAATTTTTAGTGTAGAAGAGTCTATTCAAAAGAGTAATTAGTACAACATAAAATAATATTTATTCATATGTAATTTGTTTTTTGTTTTCTTTTTTAGTAAGACTGTATATGTATAATGAACTATCTATGCAATTATAGTTTCAATTTTATAATTATAGTTTCAACCATATTGAACTTTGTAATTTATAAAAATAAACATGATGATGATAACCATCTTATAACAAACATAAACATCTAAAATACACATTTATATTCGC